>JXSR01S033900.1:3182-15982 GCA_000969725.1 Ophiothrix spiculata
AGTGGTTTTGTTTTATGGTACTAGATTAATTGGACACACTTCTAATTGACTGAATACGTTATGATAATTATTAAAATGATTTTTCCATGTAGTTTTAATTGCTAATTTTTTGTAGCATTAGTGTAGTTGAACGAGAACAGTGGCGTGTATAGGAAACGGCGCCCCGCTAAATTACAAACAATGGGAAACGAGACAAGTGCACACAGAATAAGGGTACAGCCAATGGATACAAGGCCTAATAGGGTGTAAAGGCTGCACATGGAGCAATGTTGCACTGAAATCGCTCGACTCTGTACGCACCGAACGACACATTGGGCTCTCCACACGGAGCTTCAAGTCTAGATGAATGTACATTTGTGTTCACACAGCCTCTTCTCAATCTGACTTTACTCAGTGGCACGTATTGATACGCCAGGGTGTGAGTGGAGATAACGCAACTACGCGGGTCTGTAATAGTGCGATCACAATGAATAAATCCAGTTCAATCAAGATGTGCAAATTGTCTATGTAGAATGTCCCAATGATGTATGCATACAAGCTATGTATAAAATGAATTTGACACTTGTCTTTCTCTCATTTTCATATAGAGAGTAATCCTTGAATTTTACTTTCATTTCAACTGTCAAGACTTCCTATATAGTTAAAATCGAACTTGGCACTTCATTTTCATGAAGTTAAAATCGAACTTGGCACTTCAAAATCATGAATTGCACCTTTTTTAAAATTTTAGAATAATAAAAAACATCGCATAGCTAATTTCCTTAAAAAATCGCATACTTTTTTGCAAACGGTTTCTAAGACGAACCTTTTTTTTTTCTTGGCCTTATTACTTCCTCACTTCCATCACTGTTTTCGTAAGGTCTAAACATTTTCCAAGTCTCATCATTTAAGCCTGCATTTTAGTGATGCAAAAATTGCAGTTCCATGCTCCCCACTTAGACCTAGGGTGAAGTTTTAGTGTAAATAATCTTTGGATTATGTGATGAGGAAATCTTAGGTTTTGGTGTAGGATTTCAAAAAGGCGAAGGTACGCAACCGTATGCTAGACACTTCATTACAACTTGGCCGAGAACTTTTTTATGTGATATGAGCAGCTCTTTAAGGTTACTGTTCTTTTTTACGTCTCGCTTGGCTGAACGTCAATGTTACTGCAAGTTTTGGCCTACTTACTTTTGTCCGATCATCACATTTTTTGGGGTATATAAAATAGAGTCTCTACTTTATACATGAACCTTTACTAATGATTTCATGTCCATTATCAAGGTCGAAATTGCGTCAAAAGACTACTTCGAAAAAGTTATTGCCTTTTTGCCGAAACCTCATAATTTGAAGCACTTCGAATAATCCGATTTCGTTGAAATTTGGGTAGGTTAAACTACAAAGATTAATAATGGAATTGAGTATGTTGTTAAAAATTTACAAGGCCAATAATACTCCAGTGAAGACTGACGTATTCAACCTACTGTGCATATTTTAACACCCGTATTTTCCGTGATCGAAATTGGCCTGTAAAGTCAAGAACTTTTTAATAAATATGATTTTTTGCGAGGATAAATGTTTTTAGACGTATTCCGCTAAACATTCATATGGTTTATTTAAATTTTTACGCGAAAGATCATGATGAAACTGAAGTTTGCACCTTGGAAAAAATGGGTTCCAACGCTAAAAAAAACGAACACATTGTTTTCGACGTTTGTTTAAAAATACTGTTAATTTATCAAAATTAAGACGACTTGTATAAAAATGCTACCTGTCAATGACAAATGATACAAGAAGTCATTTCCACCTATTTGAATTAAAATCCTTGAAGGAATATCCACAATATTAGTGAAAAATGGGTTAGAAATCCTGACTCGTCAAAGCAATGTTGTTGTACAGATTGCTGCAGAAGTGTTGCAAATACGCACATTCGGAAATTGATGTAAAATAAGTTCCCAATCGACATGTTTGTGGCATGGGGGGCATTAAATAAGCATTGCCATTATAACAAATGCCGGACCAAATGTATTATTACTATACGCCCAACTGTACTATTTCCAAGTCTATACAGGCAACATGCAGAGTCAATGGTCATTGCTTTCAAGACTAAAAGAAGGCGTGGTATGAATGTCATACATCGAGGGTTGAGAGCCACAAGGCCGTATTTCCACGGGCATCAAAGGACCTTAAAGGCTGTACTTGCAAGAGCAACAAAGGTGCAGAAGCAGCCTTTTGGTTCTTTGTTGCCCGTTCAAATACGGCCTTGTTGAAAACACATAATAGGGATTTACCTCTTACAAATTAGATGTTACACAGTTTACGTCCCATTGATTGGCGATCAACACGGGGGTACTCACATATGAAAGTTATGGGATAGATATTTCGATGACTTGACATACAGAACAAATTAAAATGAGGAACTTATGAGAACTGTGAAAATATTGTCTTTCATAATAGTTATCATTTAAAGGCATTAGCCACGATCACCAAAGTGAACTTTCCTCAACATCTCCTGATTTTATTGCATTTATAGGAATTACTTCAAACTACTATTTAATATCCATAACCATTCTTGTTGACCTTGATCATTTATAGTAGAACACTTCCAAAAAGGGCCTGAGGTTTTTGTTTTTTGCCCTTTTGGGGGCCTTTAAAATCCTCTTAATAAATTACAGCTAAACAACTACGTAAATCCTATAATTTACTTTTTTTTTAAATATGTTTTTCTAATAATGATAAACATTATCTGCAGCAACGCTACCCCCTACAGCAACGTTCGGCGACTGACGAATGAAATATAATGGTGACGTCTATGCACCAACATTTTATTAAATATATTTTATGGCATCAAATGCTAAATTTCGCTCACTGAATTCCAAAAATCATGTTTTCAACTAATGAACTCTCATTTTATGACCAATTAGTCCACATAGTTTTTCCTATTCCCTGAATGCCAACAATCTTGCTCTAATGCTCTCACCCAATACCCCCTCCCCCATTTTTTAAAACTGTGCATGTGCTATTACCGCCCCAGCACTCGGATCCAGTATATATTTTATATTTGACTGCCATCCCCTACCCCCGAAGTTTACACCGGGTTTGTGTTAAAGAGTAATATGATCACCTATCATTAGGTAGAAAACACATTTTAGGTGATTTTTTCCACTTTTCTAATCGTCATCGCAAAAAATATATGTCTGTCTTGCCAAAAATGTTAAAAAAGTTTTTTCGATCATGCAATTCGAACATCGACTCTCTTAACTTCGAGGTGTATTAACACTATATATGTGTCCCGTCATATCGAAAGGTACCTGAAGGGTCCCAAAATGAAAATTGATTTTTTTTGTTGGTCTCATCTGAAAGAGTATAAATTAAGCTTTAAAATGACACCTTGCTTTTGGTTATATAGGATGTTCGATTGCATAGTTCCATCCAAATTGGTAAAAGGCATCGGGCTGATTCAAAAAACTATAGGTCTGAGAAAATCGATTTTAAAAGTTTCTTTACTGGTAAAACTTAATGGAGAAAGGATTTTTATCTCGGTTTTTAAAACATTTGTCTTATCACTTGAAAAAGATTCATCAGGATTGTTCATATTACAAATTATTGATATAGTTCTCAAATACAAATCCAAATTTTGGTACTCACGGAAATATTTCAACGTCCTATCAGGAGTCTTGGTCACTCCACACTGATGTTGTTGTGAGGTGTTTCTAGATCCTAGCATCCTTAGTCCGGCTAGATGACGTCATAGCCGAACGTAAAGGATGCTGCTTGATGATCTGGTCGTAGACTGGATCAAGTTTGTATGCCCCCTCGTCTTTGTTCATAGTTCTTTTGCCTCTACTCCTTATCCATATGGCTTCTTTCAACCAACGAGTAGTTCTATCGGATTCACAGTCTATTACTTTTGCCTCTTAATCGTAATCGGGTGGTAACGATTCTGATGAAATTAGAAATTAGACCTTGGTAGTGATTTTTGACTATGGCCAGCTTCAATGGCCGTATCTCGTAATTTACTATGTCGACCTTAAGGTACCTTTAGATATGACGGGGCACATATACCACATTACTCCTTTGTAATGCAGCAATAAAAATGATTTCCTAAATCCTCATTGGGTCAAACTCTGTATGGCGCGCCATTGGCGCATCAATAGCAGGCAAAATTGGCGCAAAAGGTCTCTCAAAATGTCTGAGAAAGATCTTTTTTTTCTTGCCCTCTTAAAGCTGAATTCATACTCGACGCAAACGCACGACGCACCGAGCATGTGCAGTAAAAGATTTGAGGAGTTTCGATCAATCGACATCAAAACGCAACACCGAATGCGGCACCACAAACCGAGTTGAGGAAAGCCCAACTTTCCATTGCGTTTTCATGTCATCGGCTACCGCCGCAGTCCGTTTGCGTTTTGAGTGTGAATTCATTTGCAGTGTCATTTGCGGTGAAAATTATTGGAAACGCAACGCATTGCGTTAAGCTTTACCCAATTTTTCCAGCCTCAGCACGTGGTCTTATAAGCACTTCTTCAACTTTGTCAAAATTGGCGGGAACACTGGTAACAAATGTTTCCAATCCATACAATATCCACACAACATTCGAGTGCCTTTAACTCGAATTTTTATTATCATGAGTCCGATGCCCGTTTTTGAAAATAATCTCCAACTAATTTATGGTAAGTGTAAAACATAAGTTAGAGCCTCTTCACCGGTAGCACCAAAGTAAACTTGCGGTGTCGTGGTCCATTTAGCTAGCAGTCCAGTCTTCACAAGCGATTCCAGTCTGGTCCTCAAGGCATCCTTTTTGAAATCCGGGCAGTGTGTATCATAATACACAGTGATGTTGAATATGATTGCCCCACCTGCAATGATAAATTGAATTGCATATAACTATGTTATACAGGGATGCCACTTTTCAGACAATTGTCTGAATTCCTACTTTTTTGCCAACCTTGCCCTGTAATAGGCAAATTTAAAAATTCAGGGTTTTTCAGACATTTTCCTACTGTTTGAGTAGCAGTGAATGGCATCCCTGGTATATGTTCGCTTTTTGTCTGGGAGATAAATACCAAGAAGTGTCCCAAAATCACTTTTTTTCAATACTTGCAAAATTGCATATTAATTTTAAAATGATAAGTGATAAAACCTTCCCTTTACACTATTTTACTAGCTATTTAAAATATCATCCAAACAAAATTCAAATAGTCCCTGCAAAATTCAAAGACGCCTCTATTCCGTTCTCTATTTATGTATTACTGTCAAGATACTGTATAATCCGTTTGGCTTATTGAAGCCCGGGGTACTTGGATATTCTGACCGGATAACACCCGCGTTACCAAAAAGGTGACATGTCTCGAGACTTGCAATATAGGAAATCAAACTCTGGTACTCTCCAAGTCTCACATAGGGTATCAAAATTGGCTTTTAGGTCTCTGATAGCCTAGGGTATCAAACTAAGAAATATTTTTAAAAATAATGACAATAATGCCTTAAATTACCAATAAAAGTGCTTCAAATACCTATAGAAACACTTCTTTAAAGTGTTAATTGAACAGTTACATTTTACATGTTTTCTTGTAATAATAATTTTGTCACATTTGCATATATTCTCAGATAGGGTATTCAATTGAAAAGGTCCCGGATAGGGTATCCATTCGAAACAAATATCAGTTACGCCCCCCCCCCCCCCCCCCCCCACACCACAACCACCACCACCTTTAAATTTATGTCAGGGACTATACTGTCAGATTCCATTCCTTAGATTTCAGCAATATACGACATTAATACTTGGTGTCTACCTGTCAGAATGTCTTCCGTTTGGCCTGCACGGAGCACCTGCAACATTTCAAAGCAATATCCTATATTTCGGAGAAAGGTCCGAACAGGTCTGCTGAATGCTGCAATCTTTGTAAATGACTTATGTCATTCTTAGTGTCGAATGGATGGTAACGTGCCCATCTCTCTTTCGAACCGATTAGGCCAGACATCATTTAAAAAAATGCGATGAGGCCGTGAGGGAAGAAAAACTACTTCTCCGCCACCAAAAGCATCTTTCTTTTGGCAATGGGATGGAGAGAAGAAAATGAGATGAGTCTTGCGCAAGAAAACCATGAGTATGTAGCGACTCTCAATGACCGAGTATTGAAAGTCGGGACGTACCTATGTTGCTAGGCATTGCGTGCCCTCCATAAATATCTCCTATCTGAAGGAAAAAACCCATTTGATTTATCATAGATAGGTCTCAATCCAGTCAACATCCCATCTTGACAGTGGTGCATTAGTTTTTGCAAAACTAATGTATCATGTTTCTATGAAGCCTTATAAGTATCATTTCGTGGTTTTTTAATCAAGCGTGTGTTGTATTTTGTAAACTCGAATTTCGAGTTTAAAAACCTCGAAATTCTACTTCTTAAACTCGAAATTCGACTTTTGAAACTTGAAAAACTCGATATTCGTTTTTAAAAGTCAAATTTCGGCTTCTAAAAGCGTTAAACTCGAATTTCGACTTGTTAAACCCGAAATTCTACTTTTTAAAGTCGAAAATCGACTTCTAAAACTCGAAAATCTACTTCTAAAACTCGAAAATCTACTTTTAAAAGTCAATTTTCGAGTTTTTTAAGTCGATTTTCGAGTTTAAGAAGTCGATTTTCGACTTTAAAAAGTCGAATTTCGGGTTTAAACAAGTCGAAATTCGAGTTTAACCCTTTTTAAAGCCGAAATTCGACTTTTTAAAACGAATTTCGAGTTTTTCACGACATAAAAAAGTCGAGATTCGGGTTTTTAAAAGGCGAGATTCGAGTTTCACGTTTGAAAAGTCGAATTTCGAGTTTCATAGGGCGAAATTCGGGTTTTTAAAAGTCTATTTTCGAGTTTAAGAAGTAGAATTTCGAGTTTTTAAACTCGAAATTCGAGCTTACAAAAAATAACACACGCTTGATTTAAAAAAACACGAAATGATACTAATAAGGCTTCATATGTTTCGATCATATTGTTAGCAAAACTTTAAAGGGTTTAAGATCCCAGCAAAACATACTGCATCACTCACCTGCAGATTAGTGGTCCTTGATGATACAAGACGCTATAAAGGGTGACGTGTCCTGTAGCCACGGTCCCAGCCAAACATACTACATCGCTCCGTGACTCTCCTAGCTTATTAATTCACTTAGGGTCACATGTCCTGCAGTGTTAGTCCCTGCTAAACATACTACATCGTCACTCACCTGGTTCATAGTGATCCTTATCAATTAACATGATTAAAGGTAAGTCACTGGGACCACGTGTCCTGTACCCTTAGTCCCTCTCCAACATTCTACATCGTCACTCACCTGGTTTAGTGATCCTTATTAATTCAGGTAAGTCACTGGGAGTAACGTGTCTTGCAGCCATTGTCCCAGTCAAACACACTACATCGTCACTCACCTGGTTTGTGATCCTTATTAATTCAGGTAAGTCACTTGGACCACGTGTCCTGTAGCCCTATACTCCTGGCAATACTTCGTCACTCACCTGGTTTAGTGATCCTTATTAATTCAGGCAAGTCAGTGGGGGTAACGTGACCCGCAGCCATTGTCCCAGCTAAACATACTACATCGTATGTATCTGTAAGGGATATCAAAGCCAAGGGTTCAATGAAGGATCTAAAGCTATAAAGCGCAAACAATTTCGGCTAAATTTATGTATGGGATATAATTTAAAGTGGAACCGAACCACCGACACAGGAGATAGAACACACGTACAAATCTCATACTGAAAGTCCCTTAGTAAATATTGTTTTGAGTGCAGAGTATCATGAGTACCATCACGCGCATTATATACGGTTTACAATAACCATTACCAAAGTAATAAAAGTTTATATCATAATATAGGGCCTACCATCTTCAATTTCGGGAGTACTCCTTCCTGGTTCAATGCTTACGTTGATATATTCACGGTAAAGATTACGAGATTTGCATAAATCCAGCATTCGTTGAGCAAAATCCAGCCCGTCGGTATTGGTGAAACCTATTTCTTTAAGCTACATATAGGCACGATGAAAGATTGAAAAATATACATTTTGATTTTTAAAATGGACTTCATAAGTTAGGTAACCGTTGTTGTATATTCAGATATTACGGTAACATTTGTGGATAGGTTTACATATTAAAGTGAAAGTAAAAATAATAATATCAAAAGAAAGAGTGAACTTGAAATTAAAAGTTCAACTCATACGCATCAGGTGAAAGTAAGTTACGGACTCATCACGCATTAGCTATAATAATAGGCCACTGTTTGCAGCGCCCCATTTGCAGTGCACAGGGCACTATGACCAACGGCTTTACATTTCTTCTCGATCAGGTAGCAATCTGTTCGGTTGGAGACTTAATAGGCAAGGGGCAGCCTAGCATTTGTACGCACAAATTTAGAGGTATAGGGGCAACCTACTTTTGTGCAAATAACAGTTGGCAAGGGGCAGCCTTCAGGAAGACTCCGCGAATATCTCATAAGAACAACACATTTAGGGAAACCTACTTTTGTGTGAATCTGTTGGCAAGGGGCAGCCTTCAGAAAGGCTCTTTTCAGAGCCACCACAATCTCAAAGAGGTGATCTGCTTTTAACACTGTTGGCAAGGGGCAGCCTTCAGTGAATGGCTCATACGAGTCATCAGTGGAAAGTGACGGGCCCCGCATGTCTTTATAATAATATTTGTACTGAAGAAGTCAGAGCTACTCCTGACAAAAACTTGTCCGACGGCGTATACCCGTTAAAATCTACCAATTGTTATCATGGTTATGAATTCCCGTCGGAAAAGCTTTATAAAAAAAAAGGCTTAACATGACTTTATCTCAGGTTTCGGCAAATCAGATAGTTTTCAAATAGAAAGAAGATCTCAAAATAGCTTCATCTGTAGGATTGTTCATAAATAGTTTTCTTTCGTGGATTTGTAGGGCACGCCGTTTTCGTGACCGGCAGCCGTGGACGGTGGACAGTTTTAAGGGATGGTATCCGTATGTCTCTTCCTGAAAAAAATAGGCATGTTAGGCGACATAAAAATAATCCATTTTGTAAAGAATGATTCAATGAGACACACCTGTTTTCCAAATATGCCATTTCCACAGCCAACATCTAGAATCCGTGCTTCTTTATTCTGTTGAATACTGCTAACCATCTGAGCAATGTTCTTTGCACCAACCTCTTTGCCAAGTTTCATACAGTACTAAAAAAATAAACAAACACCATGAACACAGGAGTTCAAATCATCTTTCAGCAGGTACGTTTAGAACATACGGTATTTTCTGAAATACCATACAGCAATAAGCTAAACTGTTACCGGTATAATGAAATGCAGTGTCCGTGTGACTGAATGTCCTAGCTACTATTCAATAGTGTAGAACGTAGGCCCCTACTACTACTGAGTACTACTTGTACACGTAGGCCCTTCACGTGCGACCGATAAATCGTTGTAGTTCAATTAGACCCGGTGTAATGAAATACAGCCTCGGTGTGACTAATTGTCATAGCCACTATTCAATTGTGTAGAACAGTGGTGGGCAACCTTTTCACTACCGCGGGCCAAAAAGAGTTGTGATATTTTTCGCGGGCCGTACCAAGACAGCTCATTGAGACATACATGATATGAGTACCGTTATCATCTTCAACCACAATAACCCCTCTTATAACGTTAATATCACACTCACAATAAGTTTGAACACCTAAAAAAACTCCTGCAAAACGCACAAAATGGTCACAATTGTGGGTCAAGCAGTTCTTGAGATATAAAGATTTTGTCCGTAAAATTTGGCGCTATTTGAGCTACAAATAGGGTAAATTAGAGAAAATATCAACATAAGGAATTTACGGGAATGTAAAAATGACAAACAAACTACTAGTGCCTGACAGTAGCTAAGAGTCCAAAAGAAACCCCATGTCTCACTTCGTATTGAAACTATCCGCCCAAATTTGAGGTCATTTGTTCAATTTCAACAAATGGACCCATTTGACAAGCTGTTTCAGATGTACAACGAGAGTAGGGTGAATAAACAACACGGCACAGCCACTGACGTTAAACCAGTAAGGAATCCTCTCCAAATTGTCCCTTTGAAATTAAAGGGACCCGATATTAAAAGGTCCCTTTAAACATAATTCCTTAGGAATGGAATGAAATTCTTTATATTTTACTTGGAAATTATGGAGTTTCTTCTTTAAGACTCTCCGATTTTCCTGTAGAATTTATAACGAGAGAAGATTCCCAGTCCCTCTTTAAATATCAAAAACAAGTTTAAAGCGAGCTTAAAGGGGCCTCAAATTTTAAAGGGACATTTTGGAGAGGATGCCTAAGGTACGTGAAATAATGACAACTACAGTAACTGTACTTACTCCCATAACCTTTAAAAGTTCTTATATCTACAATATTTTACCGATTTTTACTGGATTAATGACACGAAAGAGCGGTGCATGTGAGTAACATTCTGATATTGAACCAAATTCACAATTATTTTAACTGATATACCATCCAAAAGGACGAAAGAAAACTTCGGCGTAAGCATAATTTCGAGTTAATAGCCTATGTATTTAATGGACCCCACCCCTTAAATATCAGATTCCCCATCTCCTATCCATCCTTACTTCTTTTAGGTAAATATTGACATCTATAAATACAATAAGTAGTTGAAATCAGCTTCTTTGCCATTTTCTTTCTAGATAAAACACAGTTTAGGGATAATAATAGCAGTATTTTGAATTTTGACCTATTTTTAACGAAACATCTAAAATTTTAGGTCATAACGTCTTTAATCGGGTTTAACATTTTGCACGGTAATACTAGAGTAATAAAATAAACAGCACACCATGTGTTGTAAATTACATTTCCCTTAATTGATATCAAACACGACATAATTTACGCGTAGCTTATGGCCAATAACCCGTTATTGTTAATGACACCTTAAAATCGGGTTCCCCAGCCCCAAACCTTCCTTACTCTTTTGGGGTAAATATTGACATGACACCTGTAACTTCCAAAATTAGTTGAAATCGGCTTCTTTGATATTTTCTTTTCTAAATAAACCCTAATTTAGAGATAATAATAGCAAAATTTTGAATTTTACCTATTTTATCGAAAAATCTTGATTTTTGGGTCATAATGTCTTTAATTAGGTATAAATTTTTACAAGGTGATAGAGTAACAAAATAATCAAATCACCCAGTGTTTTAAATTACATTTCCCTTAATTTGATGTCAAATTCGACATACTTTAGGCATAACTTTGGGCAAGCGACCCCCTAGTTTAAATGACCCCCCGAAAAATAAGGTTCCCTAGCCCCTAACCTTCCTCACTTTTTTTTCTGTAAATATTTACACCCAAACCTACTATAATCAGTTGAAATCAGCCTCTTTGCAATTTTTTCTAGGAAAACCCCTAAAATATGGTTACTACTATCCAAACGGGGACATTTGAATATGGTTACACACCGGCGAACTGGGGATACACAAAATACGAATTCATGTGATTACTTATACACCCCTATCACCTGGGGATAAGGCCAAAAAACAAAACAAGTTTGTTTCTGGTAACATGCTTGAAAAGTACAATGCGGTATGCGATTTTTTTTCTTACAAAAAATGCTAACTTGATCAGCTGATATCAGACTGTAAAGCCACGAACATCAACACGCATCCATTCATATTGATTTGACCCAAATTTTATCTCGAGAGCATAGCCTATATCGGGTAATATGGTTGTGGACCATATTTTCGAGCCACTATCTGATATAGAAGCGGTAAATATTTCGCTGGCTCTCACAAAAGAACGATTAATTGTAATTAATTTTTTACGCAAGTCTCCAGTAAGCTTTTTTACAGAATTGTTTAATTTATCAAAATTAAAAATTGATTTTTTGATACGAAATATGAAAAAAAAATTAATGCGGGAAATATGTAACTTAACAGAAACGCGCGCGGGTTACCAGAAACAAACTTGTTTCTTTTTTGGCCTAACACCTTCAATCGGGGATATATGCTTTTAAATGCATGTATGGCATTTTCGGTCTCATGGGGGTAATGAGAAATGGGATATCCCCAGTTGGCAGTGTGTGTCCACATTTCGCCTTGGCAGAATCAGAGATGTGTGTCCCCGATTTACACCTTTTACAAACGCACCCCACACACCCCTGCTTGTAAAACGTGTGAATCTGGGATATATGTTACACACCTATCCAAACCACAGGTTTAACAATGCAACATATCCGTCCATGATGTCAGTACCCAACCTCCAAACTGGCTTTAATTATTGATCACCAATATTCAATCCATAAAATACTAATGGGAACCACCCTAGTATTAACTGGTTGGTCAATAAAATTGGCTCCGCCCACTGATCTAAACTGAGCCAAGCATATGGTTAACAATTCCCAGAAGCTGACATTTAGGCTTCAGAAAGGACTTTTCTAAAACTGTTGGGCAGGATGTCTGACCCCTGGTAGATGATGTTATGGGGCATGTATACTTAGATTGACACTTGACCTGTTACAGAAAGCTTATTTCATCTCTTTTGGATACATATTACAGAAGTAATGGTTGAATAAAGTTATGTCACATCAAAACTGAAGGAAAAAATCGCATTTTTCTCACAATTTTCAAATTATAACTATATGTTTTTTATCAATTCTGTAAATCTATGTTATCTAAGGAAGTGAATAATACATAATTTGTTTAATTTAATGAAGAGGTGCATTCTCCAAATAGGTATTTAATTTGCAAGTCAATACCAATATGGCGAGTGTTGATGGGTTTGCTTAATAAACTCCTTTTATGTGCGCATTTAAAGAATGGAAAGTGCCTTTATCCTCGA
>JXSR01S033903.1:26402-38689 GCA_000969725.1 Ophiothrix spiculata
GAAATCGGCGATCTTCCTGCAAGAGACATCGCATGTTTGATAAAGTTTGCGACTATTTTTGGAAGTAGATTTTGATATTTGATAATTTTTAAAGTCATTTAGCAACTTATGGCCACTAGTGAAATGATTATTGGAATATTTTGGTAATGATAATTTGGCGACTTCTCTAAAAAATACCAATAGGCCAAATCACTTTTTTTCGGGTTTCGAGTAGGCAAATTTGGGACCTGTGACTCGAAACAAAAACGGGAATCGAAAAAACCCGGACTCACTTGCAGGCTTAGTTGTCATCGGGACCATTTTTCATGTCGCATGTCGACATGAATTTATTATGATGTCAACATGAATGTCGACATAGCCCATCGTGCAGTAGCGCAGCAGTGCAAAAAGTACCCCTTCCTTTATTTTCTTTCTCTCATGGATGATACAAGTTTAGCCAGCAGAGACTAACAGAGTGACAATATAGCAGAGTGCCCTTTTGCATTTAACTTACTTTCTAGTGTGTGACTAACAACTTCGGGAAGTGTTAAATAATCGGTAAATTTAGTATAAATATCCTTTGTCATGTTTGTGGAGGGTTGCAGTTCGTATTGATAACTATGATCATTTTTGGGGATATTGGGTATGTGCACTCACTGCTTGATTGCAGAGCTTGCTTCTGGCTGTGGTATCAATACCACTGCCAGATATTTCGGGTAAATTGAGCTATATAGCCCTATAGAACGTGTATCCCTGACTTAGTGCCTACGTTGCCTTCTAAAGAGAAGGTGACTACCAGCTCAATTGACCTTCTCTATAGACGAATTTCATAAGTCAATATCTTCTTTCAGAGAGCATATAAATATACCAAAGGTATGCCAGTATAATATTCTCATTAGTATATAATTACCCGAAATATCTGGCTGTGGTATTGGTACCCCAGCCAGAAGCAAGCTCTGCAATAAAACCTGCGCATAAGTGCACATACCCAATATCCCCAAAAATGATCATAGCTATCAAATACAAAAGTCTGCAACCCTCCACAAACATGACAAAGGATATTTATACTAAATTTACCTATTATTTAACACTTCCCAAAGTTGTTAGTCACACAAAAATGATGTTTGAAGATGTGTTTACAAATGGTTGCCAACGTAAACAAACGATACATACCATTTGATTTCTCTGATCCGAACAGTGCGATTTTCATAAATTTAATTCAAAAAGGTTCCTTTCATGAATATTGAATAAAACATTTCTGTTTTTTTCAAGTACCATTTGTATTTTCCAATTTATGCACAAATAGCCGTTATGTGATAGGCTGTACTACACAGCTTGCCTCAAGCTAAAAACAAAGTTTTTTGGCTTGTGTTTCTCGAGCAAGTATTTAACAACATATAACAGGCCAATATCAGCTTCAGTTCAGTTTTAAATGCATTTTTTTAATAAAAGATGGTCAAAATCCAAGATGGCGGCGACCATGTGCTTTGACAAATAAGTTGCCAAAAGTTGGTTTAAAAATTACTCTGGCATTTTAAAATACTCACAACAATATTCAAAACTAGACAAAAGTCATTCTTGATCATTTCAGTGAACGTTTGGGTCGTGCATGTAAACTAAATTTACTAAAAATTGATGAAACAACTTTTACAATTCATGACTGTACGATGTCAATGGATCCGAGTGTGACATTATCGTAGATGGAGTCCATCGTAGATAATTCACATTTTGGGACTATCCCTGACTGTGCTGTATTGATCGCAAAACACGATCCGGTTCACTTTGTTCAACCGGATCGCGCAGGGAGCTATTTAAATTCAGTTGCACACTTACCGTACGCCAAACAACTGACCCATAATAATGACCCTGATGATTACATCACCAATATAGCCTTGAATGTTATAGCTTAATCCACTAATTTGAAGGGGTGATTTTAATCAGGTGGACCTTGCAGCGCCTGTTTTCAATCCGTGGCTGGATTAGTCAAACACCTATGAAATAATGGTATCGCCAAACGACGTCACATTAATATTAATGAGATCCATAATGCGATATGCAACGTGACAATGTTTTGATTACATCGTTTGATCACCGGGAACGCATTTGTGAACAAGAAAAATCACATGCAGATATCACCTTTAGTGGAAATAAATGACCAAAATGAATAGTAAGTTTGTTTGACATAAATTATATATAGTAATCAAGCCAATTTGTTTGGAGTCATATTGTCACATGTAGCCGTAACGTGCGTTACAAATTCGGGAACGCTAGCACTAGTTTTAGGTATAGGCTTCCGAATTCGGCCTGAGTGCCTCATATAGTATATGAGGCACGAGTTGAGTGCAAGTGCTGTATAGGCAGGAGCGGACATCCGGGCGTTTTGTTTACATCCGGGACGTTTGTCCAAATAGCGCGGTGAAAACATTTGCCGACTTCCCATTCAATTCAATGGAGAAAATGCCGGCTCGCGGAAACTTCGATTGATTTTAGCAAATTGTCAAAATATTTTGATTCCAAAATCATACGAGATGTGTGGTATTCAAGTCTTAACAAAATGACAAACAACTCATCATTTCACAGATTTTCGTCTGGCTAAAAAAGAAAGAAAATGACGTGATCACTGGTTGAAGTATTGATTGTTTTCACCGCGCTCGAAGTGCAACATGAGCTATTTTTAGACCTCTGTGCTGCGTAACCGCTGCGTATGACGTAGGTCCGCTTCTTCCTATAATAATAAAGCCTAAACTAAAGGGCAAATATGGCCACCCAATCATTTCATATTTTACACTAGTCACAAGAACTAACAACAGTCAAAAATGACAACTACATGATCTTACATCTTTGATTAAGATACAAATGAGATCTTACAGCCTTGATACTCTATACTTACCGCCAGAATCAAGCCGATTTACCACGATCCAGATCTTATTATTTTTGCCTTCGGTCGCCATTTTTGTTTACCAGTCAAGTAGTGTTGAGAACAGGGCTGACATCCTTCGGCATTTCTAAAATCGTAAAGCAATACAGAGTGTATCAAAAAGTTCAAAATACTTTTGACAGTCCTCCTCTTCAAAAAAAGTTGGCGTATCTTGGGGCCTTGCCGGCACGCGCCCCCCGGGGTCATCAAAAGGGTGCAAAAAAGGGGAAAGAAAAAAGAGAGAAAGAAAGAAAAAAGGAAGGGAGGGGCAAACTTAAAGGAAAGAAAAAAAAAAGAAAGAGAGAGAAAAGGGAAAGAGAAAAGAAAGAGGAAAAGAAGGGGAGGAGAAAAAAAGGGGAGGGCGCAAAGGGAAAGAAAAGAAAAGAAAGAAGAGGGAAAGAAGGAGGACGCAAAAGGAAAGAAAAATGAAACGACAGAAGAAAAGAAGAGAGGGTCCAAAACGGGATGCAATTTGAAGGAATGAAAAAGGAAAGAGGAAAGAAAGGAAGAGAAAAGAAGGAGGGGGACGCAAAGAGGAAAGAAAAAGAAAGAGGGAAAGAAAGGGGGTCCCAAAGAAAGAAAGAAAAAATGAAAAGACCGAAAGAAAGCCGTTGGAGGCACGCAAAAAAGGAAAGAGGAAAGAAAGGAAAGAGAATAGAAAAAGAAAGAGGGGAAGAAGGGAGAGGAGGACGGGCGCATGATAAAGGAAAGAAAAATGAAAACAAAAACAGAAAGCTTGACAGAAGTAAAGTAGAGTGTGCCACGCAACGTTAACAAAGGGTTCCATTTTTTTAATGCATAATTCATATATTTTACGATGCGGTGAACACTTACGAAGGACTTTCACGTCTTTGTGTGAAGTCTTGTTTTAGTTACGAGCTGAACCCTTCGTTAGCTACGATGCATCGTAATGTAAGTGAAATCGACCCCGGGTCTATTAATACAGAGATTGTGGGTTCAAGCCCCGGGCCAGGCGGTTTTCGTCTCCTTGTTTCCTTGGGCAAGAACCTTTAAATTACTCTACTTGCTCCGTGGTCGGACAGTCATGTAAACAGTCTGTGGGTCCCTACGGTGCGAATGCTCCTTCATGGGGCGCTGCATACAGTGCTGGTGAGCTATACCATTGAGCTATATATTATCTCCATGCCATACGTACGTAGGCCCTATCTAGGCCTATGAGTCTGCCTTTTGAGGTGTTTTTTCCAGGATTTTGGTATATATCAATGGGGTGGTTTTCATCAGATGAAACCACTCAATTTTCATAAATTGCGTGCTCAAAGCCTTGGGAAAATTTGCAAAAAAGCACCCAATTTGAGTAAAATTGGGCAGGTTTTCCACTAAAATTGGTATATTGATGCGTGGGTTTTTGAGTCAAAAATATATAGGTATAGAGATGGTCAGTTTTTCGGAGTCCGGCAGGCACATACCCATACAAAAAATTTGACAATTTTGCAAGGGGGCGAAAGAGTTCTTGTTCAGACACAAAAAGGTACACCCCAATGTTTTTCATGTAGCAAAGATCATCCAAATTTGGCTAAAATTCATAAAAAATTGTATTATTATGGTGAAAAATCAATTTTTTCTTAAATTATTGTCAACAATTATTGTCACATTTACCGTCCCGAAATTCATGTTTCGTCCTAATGTGTTTTTACCGTCAACTTGTTTGTGATGCGCGCATAGATTTTGCTATTTTCAGCCAAAAATCGATAATAAAACCTTGATATGTGCTAAAATTGGCTATTTTTGTACTGTACCAATTTGCGGGACAGTAATATCGGGACAAAAGTAGTATAAATGGGATTAATCATGAAGTCAACCGCGGCCACATGAGGGTCGGTGGCACTCCCTAAAAACATGGGGATGAACGGCCACAATGACCTACATTTTCAAATCTCCTCTCGCCGAATGACCCCCTTTTAATTTTTCATAAGTTGCTCTCACTTACTGAATAACCCCCATTTTCCGAATATAACTCTCTCACTGAATGACCAACATCCACAAGCTTCAATTTGAGATACAAACCTCAAGACTCAAAACCCTTGTTTTCATAAATACATTTTTCTCAAACGCTTTAAAGTGAGTTTAACCATCTATTTTCTGATGATTTTGGCTCTATATGAGTGTTAACACCTGTGGATCATACCTACCCCAAGGATGTTTTAATATAACACCTCACTGAAAGACCTCAAGTTTTGCGATAAATTTGAGAGCCTCACTCAATGACCCCCTTTTTCAATGCGATGAGATCCTCACCAAATGACCCCCTATTTTTTACTGTCCTCGCCGAATGTACTGCGACATTGTCTCCTTCATCATGGTGTCTAAAGCCACTTCCATATGCAAGTAGAAATATAGGCCTATATAAAATCGTGAAATTTTGAGGAAAAAATGTTAATTTTGACTTAAAATTGACATAATTATCTTTAAATTAGCGCGAAGCGCGCGAAATTTTCGACATTTTGCATATCGGGAAATTGAGTGCGAAATTTGTGTCAGTGACTGAAACTTGAAAAATCAGTTGGGCTATAAGAGACCCAAGCGGACCCCTTCAATTTGAAGCTATTTATGTATACAATAAACTTGTTTGAAATGGCTCACCCCGAAAGGAGGGACTTTTCAGAGGATTAATGTTGATTTAATCATTTCATCTATTACAGCATTAAGCTTTAAAATGGCACCTTATTTGTTGAAATTGATCAAGGCGATCAAATTTTACAACAGAAAATCTACTGGAAATTCGTATCATTTTCTTTATTTTTTGCTGCCTATTTATATATATATAGGCCTATTTCACCAGTTTCTTGAAAAGTTGGCGCAAAGTCACTAAGGTTTCTGTCGAGACTGGATTTTCCTGTCGACATGTCGCAATAATTCGTTGTCGACATAAAGTTGATATAATCAAAGAGATGTATTTTGCAGGGCCCGGGGAAAAACGAAATTGTTCACATTAGCTTAATGACCCGTTTTCGTATAGAATTACATATAATGTAGTAATCTGCTGGTTCTTTATTACGACAAGCATAACAAGTAAAGATGGATGATATAAAATTATATATTTTGTAACTTTTTTGTTGTGACCCATCGTAATAACTTTTAAAACGAGTGTAAATGACGAGCAACTAATAAGTATTTAAGCTTATTTAAGCAACACTTTAAAGTTTTTTGGAAAATTATGTACTTTTTGTTTGAAATGTGTGTATCTCAAAAACTACTCTCTAAATGTAAAAGAGTGAATTTCCACTCTTTGTAGGAGTTAAACAAAGGACAATACGTTTGTGAGTGGAAAAGCACTATAAAAGGAATAAAAGGAGATTTTTGAGGACAATCTTCCACTCTTTTGGGAGTGAAAATTTAACTTTCACATTCACAGAGTGAAAATTTTCCACTCGAAAACGGATTGTCCTGCGTTTAACTCCCTTCACTCCTTTTTGAGTGAATTTTCACTCTTTCCACTCGTTTTACATTTAGAGAGTAGCACAGTTACCTATACTTTTTATTTTAGATTCGTTGCGTTATCAGCACAAATAAATCTATAAAATACCGTAGATTTTGAAGAAAATCACTGGAGATTTTTGCATCTTATATGAGGAAACCCCTTAAACATGTAAAATGTTTGACAACCCAAATCGAACTTTTGTATGAGTCAATTCATAGTCGGCCTCCGAACAAAATTTTCGCTATCAACCATTCTGTCGTGACGTCAAACTATGGGCGGCCATATGTGTCAAAATTTGGTGTCAACATTATTATTTTACTGGTGTCTAAAAATGAAAAAGGGTGTCTATTACAACGAAAAGGGTGTCTTAAATACCCAAAAGGGTGTGTAAAACCCACAAGAATCGTTCACAAACTACTATAACACTTATTAGGGGTGGGGGCTGATGCAAAAAGGGGGCCCTTAAACATTTTCACCCTCGCAAGGGGGGGGGGGGGTGGATCCTTAAAAAAATTACCACAAATTTTACGGTTAAAATTGAGTTTACATGCTCTTTCGTTGACTACTTATTTTTGTCGCAAAAAGGGGGCCCTGAAAATTTTTGAGGTCGAAAGGGGGGGGGGGGGGGAAGAATTTCCGGGGCATTTTTTTTTTTTTTTTTGTTTTTGTTTTTTGGTGAGGGGAAGAAGGGCTGTCAAAAATGTTTGGGGGGGGAGGGGGGGGGGGGGGGGGGAAACAATTTCGCGATCATTTTTTTTTTCTGTTTATGCTTCCTCCACGGCCACTGCTTTCGTTGGGACCCCATTGGAAATAAGCTTGCTCCTATTATTAGGCTTAATGGGTCATCCTGGCTTTTCAGCTTTGGTTTATTGGTCTTGCCATGATTGGTGTTGTAGTGCTTCTCACTGGGCTTACAAACACAACAAAGTCGGATATTATTCGTTCAACTTTGGTGTGCTCCACGTTCATATCAATTTGACTCCTTTTTGTCCCTATTCATTTATATTGCGCTTGAGATAGTAGAAAGAACACGAAACACATCGTCAAATATTGATATATTGATCAGGTAAAGATCTTCATTTCCTATACTATACCATGTGTTTTTATTCACTTTTTAGTGTGCTTCTCTTAAAGAAATGAAAAATCATAGAATTTGTAAAGTTGAATATATCAAAACTTACCGTGGACAAGCAGACCGCATTTGAGGCAAAACATCGCTAGGTGCAAGCATTGTCTTGTACAAAGGAATTAAAAATTTTGTCACATATTTTGGCCTATTTTTACTGACTTCCATGCCATAACGTCTCAAAAGCGGGCTAGCACATAAATAATAAATTATTTTAAATTTCATTTCATAAATATGCATTGAGTAGTTTTCCGAATATATAGAAACTAATCATTCTTGTTTGTGATTGGCTAATGCAGAATCTGTCAGAATTTGTCGGTGACTTGACATGCTTGAGTTAATCTGAAATTTAATGTTTGGACAACTGAATTGTGTCCACTTGTAAGTGTTGTGTTCTGTTGTTTGCTTCATCATCTTCTCTTTATATATTTATATTTGTCTTTGTAACTTTTTTGTATCGTTTATTATGCTGGCAATTGCCGAATAACAAACAAACCCAAAACGGCGTGTGGATGATCAAGAATAATGTCCAATCAAAGTATAGCCAATAATGGTGTCTAAAATAGAAAGATAAAAAGAATAGTGTCTAAAACAACAACACATTATGGCAGCCCATAGTTCACGTCACGACAAAATGTTTGATAGCGAACATTTTTGTTTGAAAGCCGACTATGTTTGAATCGACCCTATTGGTGTTATCGCCACCCAATCACGCATGGGCATTTGTTGTTGGGTCTATACATATTTAACTATCAAATTCTTATCCTAACACAAATTATATTGACTTAACCTTATCTTTTAACACATTGTAAGTCAGATAATATCCGGTTAATGGCATATTAAGTCACTGAACTTCAACATGGCAGCATCGCGGTTTCAGCCCAGACTTTTACTTGGATTTTCAGTACTCTTCATTGTTACCTGCGTTGCAAATCATGATGAAATGACAACAGGAGGAAAAATTCTTTTCATGTCATTCGATGGTTTGCGTTGGGATTACGTTAGTCGAACAAACACACCGAATTTTGATCGCCTTATTAAGAACGGAGTAACGTCGGATTACGTTAGCAGTACATTTATCACCAAAACATTCCCCACTCATTACACGTTAGTAACAGGACTATATGAAGAATCACATGGTTTTGTAGGAAACAGAATGTACGATCCTGAACTGGACCTTCATTGGACAATAAATAACCAATCAAAAGATCCCATTTGGTGGAATGACGGTGATCCAATATGGGTGACCAATCAGAGACAAGGATACCAAAGCGGGGTTTTTCAATACACAGGAGCCGACGTGAAAATCCGAGGGCATTACCCGACATTTGGGTTTCCTAAATACGACAATGGACTTCCAAATAATGACGTCATTGATAAAATCATACCATTATTTGCCAATGATTCGATTAATCTTGGTGTTCTGTATTTCGCAACCATGGATAAAGCTGGGCATAACTTTGGACCAGATTCTGAAGAAGTTGACGCAGCTATGCAAAGTTGTGATTCAAATATAGGCTATTTATTAGATCAGTTAGAAAAAGTAGACAAACTTGACAGTGTCAATATTATTATCACGGCTGATCATGGAATGACTGAAGTTTCCAATGACAACATCGTGCGTTTGGATGATTATGTTAACCCGAACTTATTTGATTTTGATCAGAATAACCCAATATATGGGATATGGCCGAAAGATGGTAAGAGCATTAACAGTTTGATGATGATCATTCAGTGCTGTTTGATGGGTTCATTTATTTTTTTTTACAAAAATTAGTACTGGAATTATACGTGTTGAACGGTTTGTTTCCATAATTTAATTTGACCTTTTCAAAAAATGCTAGTTTTAGAACAAAATACATCATATTCCCGTATACGGCTGTGTTATGTCCTATTTCTCTGTTTTTGAAATTAATTACAGAGGAGCATGAACGTCTTTTCATTTTCAAGTGTGGGGTCCAGGGGGCGGAGGCCCCCGGCGGGTGTCCAGTGGGCAGAGCCCCTTGGTGGGGTCAGGGGGCAAAACTGAAGCCCTAGCGTTTTTTGCATTCTAAGGGTGTTCCTAACACATATTTTTGTGGTAATGTGCACTGAAGACAGAGCCCCTTGGTGGGGGTCAGGGGTAATGAAGAAATTTGCAAATAAATAAAAGCCGTGGGGGACATTTGATATTGTGTCCCCCACCCTTCAAAACGTGCCCCCCTTGAAATGACGCCCATGCAGAGGAGGGTGGAATAAATTGGAAACAATATCAATACTCCATTGTCCATAATGTAAAACTGAAAATGTAACAAAAAGATGCGATTCCTTCAGTGTTTGTTAAATCCGCTGGAGTTATCAACTCCATTGTGTAATTTTATATTGAATCTCTAGTATAGGACAAATTTATCTTGCTGCAGAGTTATACGGACGAAACTGGCGAATGTAGAAAGAAACGGTTGTGCTCAGGTTTTGTGACGCAATTCCTACCACCCCCCTCGAAATTATATGCATATTGCATATATTGCATAAATTAAACATTTTCTATGTGAATTTCTGTTATATAAAATTCTTTGTTACAGAGGCAGACACAGATGCTATTTACAATGCTCTCCGTGATGCTCACCCAAACCTAACTGTTTACATGAAGGATGACATTCCCGATCGGTATCACTATAAGAATCATCGACGTATCGCACCAATCATTGCGGTTGCCGATGAGCATTGGCATATCATGATTGGAAACAACACATCTTGTAAGTCAATAGTGCAGTGTGTGTAAACTTTTCCTATACAACACACACACACAACTGGAACAAAAGAGGTTTGACCTCACTTTAATCCCCGCATTGAAGGTATAGCAGATTCACTAGTTAGAGCTAGTTAGGCTCGCTGTGGCAAAACTATAAATCCAAACATAAATGAACCTTCACTATCTTGAAGATAATTCATTCAACTATTACATATCTTTTTTTTTTCAGCCAGATAAACTTGATTTTTCTTGGTGCCCGGAGCATATTTTTATCAGATAACACAGTTTTTTTCCCATTTTTACATGTAAATCAAATGGCAAAATTGCTCTTAGATATGGTGGATTTCGGCTTCCCATATAACTCGTCATAAAATCATTATTTCTTGTCCGATATTTAATGTACTTAGCTGTTAGTGAAGCTGATTAAATTTCCTATCCAATGAGCGAAGTTTTTTTTGTAACTTGGTGCCGCTACCATCTGAAAAAACCTAAAACAAGCCTTCCAAAAAGTTTGCTTTTGGTAACTGTGTTGACTCTCTGCGGCGTAATCAATATTAATCAATACCAATTTGTTTTGTTGTTCACTGGGCTAAATAAAATGTCAATATCATTATCAGGTGAATGGGCAAGGCTAACAGTGGTTAATGCTTTATGATGGGTTTTTTAAACCCCATCATAAAGCATTAACCACTGTTAACCTTAAAGTCCCTAAAAGGTCGCGACAAGATAGATTCCAGTGCACAACACTGCAAGAAGTCGGACATTTTGAGTAGGCCATTATCACTTGTAAGTTTTTGGGATAAACTACAAAATTTCAAAATTTAACAGCATTGTCTCAAATTATAGTTTTTTAACCTGTTCGAAAAAAGTAAAGGCCTGGAGACAAGAACAACGGCTTAGTGTAAAAAGCGAAAGCGGAAGCGGAAGCGAAAGCGCAAGCGCAAGCGAAAATTAGTGTAAAACGCGGAAATTGTTAAGGTCGCATAATACTGAAATATGCACAATTAAATATTATTCAGGGTACCGGTAAGGAACTTTGAGAGAGTTATTCCAATGAGGCCTGTAAAGGGTCATCCCAAAATACAAGAGTAGGGTCTATGTTACATAATTACAAAGAGTGTACGACCTAAGTTAATATCAAATAATAATGATAATAATAAAAGAGAAAATATATAATAAACTGCACAGCATACGACCTTGGTCACAATAATCGGACGACCAGCTTACGATCAGTGTTTAGTCCGTTTAAAAGGACCACGAGCAGTATTATGCAGTGAGTTACAGTAAAGCGAGCAGCGAGGGCGTCGCGTGGTCCTATTAGATGGACTAAACACTGCTCGTAAGCCGATCGTACGATTATTGTAACCAAGCTATAATTAAGACATGCCCACTGCAAAACAACAAAGCAACATTCATGATGTAAAATAGATTTTCATGAACATGAAAAACATTTTCCTAAACTCCTTGATACTTTCATCTTAAGTATGATGTTGTAAATTTTACAGTGAGATCGTGTGAAATTACGTTGTTTTCCGATGAAATTTCTTTTTAGGTTAATGGAACTGGCCAAGTTGAAAATCATGGTACTGTGACGATAGCAAGATGATAATATAAGTGTGCAGTACTAGCTATAGTAGCCTGAGGAAATGTTTATATTGAAAAGCCAGCAAATTTTACGGGTATTAAAGTACGAAAATACACCTAAACAAGACTTAAACAAGTCAGAGATATCATTTTGATTAGGCCTACATTGAATGAAACAAGCCATCTTGATATTGATGATTTCAAGAATGACGATTCATACAATCATCGATATAATAAAATTGACTTAACTATGGTTTCTTTCTAGTAAACGTGTTTAGTAAAGCTGTGGCTGAATTAATTAAATAACTGGATTTTTTAGTAATTTAAAGCAGTGGTGCTGAATGACTTAAATACTCTACTGCTTGATCACAGAGTTTCCTGGGAGTTGTTTAAGTATATTGCAATATATGTAATATGAACCCTTTCTTGACAGGGCTTCTCTTTAGTGTGTACTCTACCAGGAAAATGGTGTCAGAGCAATTTAATGAACCTTTTCTTGACAGGGCTTCTC
>JXSR01S033911.1:15611-31676 GCA_000969725.1 Ophiothrix spiculata
ATGGGAAATATTGGATGGAGAAATTTAGAGACGGATGAATAGACATCCGCTCAAGGTAAACTAAAGAGAATTTTGAATTTATTGTGTAAGTTACTTATAGCTAAGATGCAACGTGTATTTTCATGGTCAAGCATTTGACTAGGCTTCATCAGAGAAAACTAAGACTAGCAAGAGCAAAGTTATATCATCAAGACACTATTAAATTATCTTGTGGTTACAGCAGTTGAACTACTAATATTTAATGACATAGTATTTTGTACCCATTTTGTTTTACTTACCTATAGTTCACCAGGTGGGTGGGGTACTAAAATATTTTTAGGTTGAGACATGCTTCTGCAAAATTTGAAAAGCTACCCATCCCAAATACCATTTTTTATAGGACCCATCCTTATACCAAATCTACCAATTTTTAAGTCAAAGTTATCAAGTTAAACAACCACATGTTTTTGCCCAAGCTTGTTTTGGGTTGGGACATGCCTCTGCAAAATTTGAAAAGCAACCCATCCAAATACCATCTTTTTAAAGGACCCATCCTTATACCAAATCTACCAATATTTTAGTCAAATTTATTTAAAAAAACTCATATTTTTGCCCAAGCTTGCGCTTTTTTGTAAAAAAAAATCTGTGAAGAAGTGCTTTATTTTGATCTATATTTGGATCAACGTTTGCATCATTTTGAAAAGAAAACGCATCAAAATACCATATTTGTGAAGAAAAAGGACCAATTGAAATACCAGAGAGTTTGATTTTGCTATCTGAATTTGCGGCACGTCTCCATTTAAGCCCTTTTGTTCAAAATTGTCCCCAGGATATTTCATTGGTAATTATTAACTTTAGAAACTTTTTTTTTTATTCAAGCATAAAAGTTTATAGTAATAAAAAGAAATGAAAAAAAAAAGTTGATTCACTATGTCCATTACACAATGTCCTTCAATAGATGACACTAAACCATCCTATTACACTTCGCTGTAAACCACTATCAATATGTACATTCAGACCTAGACACACTTAATGCATGATAATTTGTGAACATAGTCTCAAAAATTTGCTGATAATATGAACTGTCAATAATTTAAGTGTGTTTCTCAAATAAATCTCAGTCTTGCTAATGTTTCCAAACACTGACAATTCAGGCACTCAGCTAATTACGACACTGGTTGCCTTTTAAAGCTCAAAAGAGGAGTATAATGTAGATATTAAAGCCTATTTTGGCAATGGTAGTTGCTTTTCAAACCCTTTTACTTAAAATCACAATGCACTGAAAACAACCCTAAAATGTTCAGGAATTTACATTAAGTGATTACAGTGGTTAACATTGGACAGTTGTTTTATCATTTAATAAAACTGCAGATTAAAGGAGCTTGGTCCGATTTTTCAAAAGTTTGTTTTCAGTGTCATATGAAAGATGACCACTATAGAGGATTAAGTTCTAAATTTCAGCTGAATCGGTCAAACCATTTTCATTTGATGGCCAATTTTGTGGTTTGGAGCTGCCTATTCGCTACTGTGTAAAATTAATTATGGTAACCATAATTAGACACATTTTCTCACATATTTCCGAAACAGAACATAACTAAGCTGAGAAATTTCACAGGGGTTATGAGAAAAATAAGAACAATAATTTGGTACCAAAATCTTAAAATGTTTGAAAAAAGGTTGACCCAATCGGACCATGCTCCTTTAAATTAATTTAGTCTTTCAAACAAAGTTAAGGTTATTCCAAATTTGAACCTAAAATAAGGTACTTTTCTCAAATTTGGAACCAAATTAAAGTATCTGTTACAACAATTTGAAACATGACTCAAAGTTTGAAATCTTGTTCAATCCCAAAACAAACATTTTTTGCTCAAAAACATGTATTTTGAAATAAATGAACGAGAAAATTGTCATTTGCTCACAATCAAAAGACACAAAATCAAGTGCACTCCAGTCTATGATACCCTATTGTGACGATTAAAAAATCCCTTAAAAAAGAATAATATATTCTGTGTGGAGATAGAAAAAAAGTATTAAATATCTAGTGAACCCTATCTCTCACTATCCACACATCCGCCCATGATGACTAGCAAGGCATAAAATAAATACTGCGAGCCCTGGGCAATGGCAATGTTTGTACAGTGATATAGCCGCGAGCAAGACACATACGCCAGCCATGCATCAAGAAACGAAAACCTAGCAGCTTTGTATGAGCTCCCTGCCAGCCATGGGCCATTGTGTGTGCTAGTTGTCGGGCCCTATGTGCGCTATTTGTGACCTTCAGCCAATAAGCTCCTGGCAAATATCAATACTGCTGTATATACAATGACGATCGTCTTTGGCGCTACCTATACTGTACTGGTCCTATGATTTAAGCGCAAGCCTGCATCTGACCCTGTATCATCCTTATACTTCTTGTGTCTTGTCTGCCCTAGTTTTATTTTCTAATTTGCATATTTGTATCTAATTTGCATACTTGCATATTTGTATCCTCTCATTTGAATATTTTCACTTTGCAATTCTATACATATTTTCTTATAAATTTTAAACTGTTTAGTTTTACGTTGTAGTCAATTGTTTAAGATATAAAATGCATTCCTTTTTCACATATCACTCTTTCAAAATATAAGAATAAGCCCCTGATATTGTCAGATTCTTCTCTGCACAGATATTTTCAAAAGATCTTTACATAAATAACAAAAGAGTGACCTTTTTTACAATACCTAAAACCAAAACCTAAGTCTTTAGTGTTAGCTTTCACCACAGATGAATACCTGTGCAGCACACCAGTTTTGATTAAAAATTGTTTACAAAAACTGTTATTGGAAAAAAGATGGCACAATGGTACCAAAGCATAGAAAAACTGAACCACAAATAACAATATACCAATGCACTGAAAATGTTATTTTTTTTTGAAAAAATTCAGGAAGAGTTAAAAAATGTATAGAGAGTATAAATGCAAGCGAGAGGTCCCGGGTTCGAGTCCCTGTTCGGCCAGGATTTTTTTCTAATTAAATGAAATCCTGGCCTGTTTGTGATTTGTCTTATTGTTATTAATGTTCTAGTGTACGATGCGTATTTCTCCATTTCTTTATAGAGAGTTAACCAAGTTAAACTGCCCAACAGCAAAAAATGAACTTGTAAATAAAAACACTAGCCCATTTTCACATTATAAATCCACAATTGTTCTGTCTTAATCAAAACCATATTTCCATCCCATCCCCAACCCCTTAAAGACATTTGTCACCATCATTGATGTTTAACACACCATCTGCAGTCTACCATGAAATCCCCCAGCCCTACATGTTACCCCTGCTTGCGCCCTTCCCTAATACCCCAAGCGCCAATCATCATTGTACGCTTTATTTTCCCAGTTTTAACCATTACATTAAACAATTGGTTTGGTGTTTGACGCAATGGCCTGTGACAAGTTTAACTGCTTATTGTCAAATGAATCATCTTAATAGACTGTTTAAAGACAGGGTAGATGGACTAAAAAATGGCTGCTTTAAGACAAATAATTGAGAACATGTGATCATAAGCAGGTGCATGGATGGTACTGTAATTGGCAAGTAGTAGTGCACTATAGTTTCCACCCCAAAATTTAAGTTTTGGGTTTAGTTTTAGAGTCAATGGTCAAGTTTGTGTTGGGGCTGACATAGGTTTAAGATTTAGGATTAACCTATGTTTAAGGCTTCGCTAATAAAGTCAAACAATCAGTCCCTTTAATCACATTCTATTTTCTACACAGGCTTTTAATGGATAAGTATTTTCTACCATTATTTACTTTTATGATGAGGATTTAGTGTTAGAGTTATATTAAGAGCTTGGGGTTAAGTTTTTAAATTCAACTTGAAACTTATAACCAAAAATGAATACATCAATTTGTAGGTCTGTCATACAAGTAAGAAGTATAATTAAATCTGGAGCAGTACAATTGGTCCCATCATAAACCATAATCCAAAACTAACCAAAAACTAACCCTTAAATTCTAAGTCTCGAACAATTTCTTAATCCCAATTCTAACCCAAACTATAACCAAGCCTTAAACCTAACCTTAAAGTACATTTGTTTTTTTGAATCCCAATTTGTAAAATCCACGTGGCAGCTTTTCACCATCTGCAATAACCTTACAAATTGTACAAACCAACAGTAAAAAGACAAATCTCTACGGGGCTCACATCTCCCTATAGACCAACACACGAACATCCACACGCATTGCCAAGCCCCATGCTAAGTGTGTTTGATAGGCAGATTATTAGCCAACTACGTTACAAATTATGCTTCATCTGTTAACAATTTACCCCTAAATGTAACCAAGATAGGTATAAGGCACCAATTAATGCTCAATTATAGCGATGAATGAGACGTGTTATGTGATGTGTACGTATATGCGGGGAAGAATGCCTCCCTAGTCCAATCTCGGTGGTGCTTGGTAACTAATTTGGATGGCACTGACAATTTTCTTATACACCAGTCAGTTAAATCTGTCCAATAAGGAATATAATTGGTCTAAACTTGCAATACACAGCAAAATTTTTTAGGAATGAACACATATAGGATTATAATGTAGTAGCAAAATGTTCCCAATACTTTCCTGAGCGAAGTTAAACAGATAGTGGGGGAAAATCAAGGTTGCCTTTTTATTTGTACAGAAAACTTTTTGTCACTTTGTTTGTTTGTTTGTTTGTTTAGTATTGGGAAATGCCAGATAAAACACAAGTAAGTTACCGTACATAGTATACAAAGTAAAGAAAACATGAAATATAAGCAGCATACATATGAAAAAAGAACATAGCCAACATTTAAATCTCTCTTGTTATTGATATTAAGAAGGAAAAAAAAGGTAATTCTAGTTGTCCAGTTTATCCCTTATAAACAATAGTTATGCAATGCAAATATTTAGTGAGTCAAATTTAGACTAAAAATTGTAATATTTTTCATTTTAACCAGCCTTTAGCCAAGTTAACAATTTCAACAAACTGTACCTTTAATTTCCAAAGTGTAACATACATTCAAATCAGTATAAAATCCCAAAGTTTTGAAATGATCTTGAGATTTTTTTCATTTTCAACTAAAATCTAACAATTCTCTAAAAGTTTTCTTCAAGTTCCCATAAACTTAATTTTCAAGATCCAATTTCTTGATGATCAAATATCAACATGTTTATATAAACTCGATACTTAACTGGTACTTTTTAAAAAGAAATTAAGCTCTTCCTTTTGAGCTCTTAAGTCTGCAATTGTGAGCATCTTTCTTGATTTATTCAGAAAAAAAAAGGATTGATTAAATCTTACGGTTGTTTACAGACCTACACGTGACTTATGTAGTACTTACAAAATGAACAACTGCTTCGCCCAAAGCAAAGTATTAACTCAAAGGAAAGAAAATCAACTCCATATATTGCAATTAGTTATGGGGCGTTCCCTGCTGCAACCCACGAAGCATTTTGACTAATCCGCAAAATAAAGCTACACATTAGGGAAGGTCAGCACCAACGGCATTGCAAGTCGTTGCCGGAAGGCTTTTGAACAACTCAAAGAAACAAGGTAGAGAAGTTTTTACTCATATCTTTTGATAGATTTTGTTGTTAACCTTCACCATGCTTGCAATGCTAAAGACAGGTTAGCCAAACTCATCACATCTATTTCAAATTCATAATGAGTCATGCACCACTGAAACCAATTTCAAAAATAAATGGACATACATGCATGCATGGACTTAACAAAAAAAAACATATCCTTTTTTAAAAATGACTTTGACTTGTTTAAAGCATTTCCAAAATAAATCTGTTTGATTCTTTTTTTTTTATTTTAAGCAAGCAAGATTTTCATATGAGAGCGATATTCGAGGTGGATGTTGTGCTGGGAGCAAACAGCTGTTCCTGTAAGGCATAAACCAATAATACCGAGTACGCTAAACCAGCTGACTCAGTCACACTGCGGGTCTTGCAAAGTAAGTCTGCACTTGTGACTCGCCATTTGTGCTTGACACTGGGAGCAAGTTTAGAAGAAAAAAGTTTCAAAACGGATATATAATAGTATTTTTTAGAACACCCAAAATGTATCTACATTTGTACTACAAAACAAGGCAATATTCAGTAGGCTGTAAGCAATTTGTAAGCTCCTTTTTGAAGTACTCTTTTACAATTTTTGAAATGTTTCTTAATGCCTTTCGTGTTCTTTAAAAGTGTATTCAATGATGTCAATTGAAATCATAAAACGGGACAAATTAGAGCCCCACAACACACACAAATTGGAATCATGGTATTGACTGTTATGTGATGGCTCACCTTGAAAAGGGACAATTTGCAACAGAACACTTTTCAAGAATCTGGTGAAAATAGGCAGCAAAAAATAAAGAAAATATAATAAGAATTTCCAGCAGATTTTCTGCAGTAAAAATTGATCATCTTGATCAATGTCAACTAATAAGGTGTCATTTTCAAGCTTTTCAGAAAATTCTGTAACATTTGAAATGACAAAAATCAAAATTGATATCATGTGCAAAGTCTCCCCCCCCCCCATCTTCCCCGCCCCAATCCCCCCTTTTTGAGTGAGCCATCACATATTTTTGTACTTTAAAAAATCATAATGTATGAAGTATGATAAATGTTTACCATCAGCTGAAATGTCATGAAATAGTAACACTAATATAAATTCTGCTGTTATTTCTCTCAGTAACCAATGATAAAACAATGCCCTTTTATAATAATTAAAATGGCATGGTTCCCACCCTATGTCTAGCAGGCAATCTTAACAAACACATGATTTGACTAAACACACTGGCGAGGCAAAGGCACTTTGTGTGCCACTGTTAATTTCCACACTCATTACTATGCTTTTTATATTTCAAGAGAAATATTGTATTAAGATTGCACCATTTTGTGAATCATATGTATTCCGGTAGGATCATAATGTAAGAAGGTAGTATGTGTAGTTAAGATGATGCGCAAGATGCTTCCTTTTACCTTGGAAAATTTGTGCTGAAATGACTTGACGGTCTATGCTATTTCATAACTTGTGTTTGATAAAATGTGGATACAGCCTTCTAGCATGAGATTGGGTCAAAGTTAAATTCAGGCCCAAAACCCGGTGGGATGCTCTCTTTTCTGTTGAGCCAAGTGACTTGAATTTTCAAAAATAACACCAAGAAACCCCCCTAAAAATTGTCTAAATCCTAAAAGACCAAGATTTTGGCAACAATTAGCTTTTTGTTATTAAAGACTACCAAAAATTAACCAAAAACTCCCGATTACCTTTATCACTTGTCACTTTTTAAAAAATAAGTAAAAGTCATTTTGGGTCAACAAATTTGTCAAACTTTTGCTTACAGGTCTGGTTTAATTGGATGTTCGATTTCTTCAGTTGAATATTCATTAGTGATAGGTTTTAAGATATTATGAATGCTTTCTGATACAAGAGTTTACCACTTAGAGAAAATCAATGTTATAAAAAGCTTTTATCTTTTATGCGAAATATGAAAATGCTTTTTGAATTAGTCAAATGGCACTTCGGCATTTGTGCAATTATATGCTTTCTTCGTTTTATGCTTTTAAATGATAAAGAAAAATCAACAGTTTTAAATCAAATGACTAAAAATTGCACTTTTAGACATTGTAACTTTAACAAACTAAAATAACTGAAACATACACGTTAGTTAATGAAAACAAAACAAAAATAAAACGGTCTGTTTTATTTTTTTAGATATGGAGTTATGCCACAAATACTGTATACAGAAAACTTTATTCTCATTAAATTTGTTAGATAACTAATTGATATATTCTTTAACAGAATAACAACTTCTCATTAATTCTACACAAGATAGTCTTTGACACAGAACTCTATGGTGTATCTCAGAGGACATTTGGATGTCACCCAGCATAACAAAAAAAAGTTAGTCTCTCACAAAGAAAAAATACACTTTCAATAGATCATACCAGCTTTGAAGTCACTCATCAGCATGTGATAAAATCTAATTCCCAACAAATATATATTTTGGAGACATCATTCCATTGGATTAGTGATCTGGCTGACAGATAGCTATTATGAGATTTCCTGGGTCTGGGGGAACTCCCATATGAGGGTATATATTAACTGCCATAAAATGCACAAAAAGGCCCCTTTTCTAATACAAATCTCACATTCAATTGGGGAAGAAATCCTCTTTCACTTTACTTTAGTCCAAGTCTGATGACCACATCAAGAGTTTTGCATGTCTCACACAATATCATCAAGTAATTGCTAAAATAAGCAAATTTACACTAAAATTTAAGAATTTACCCTAAATGACCCTTGTTTTCGGATAGCACGCACACTACATAACATCCTCTCTTTCGGCAAAATTCTACACAAGGGTTAGATGCTCCGTATTTTGTTTCATCTCAATAGACCACTTTCGTATGTCCCATAATGCATCTTGAAAGTACCACAAATACGGGACCTTGTGACGTAGCTTGCTCAGTCTACCATATTTGAAGTTCTGCGCATTGCGGGTGATTGCGCACAACTCGACTGCGCAAGCTACGTCACAAGGTCCCGTATTTGTGGTACTTTCAAGATGCATTATGGGACATACGAAAGTGGTCTATCAATATTTACTCTAAAATAGCTAAAAGTGGTAAAAAGTAAAAATTGTTTCAAAATATGGAGAAATGGTTCAAAAATGAACAAAAAAGGACTATTAAGTGTGCACTTTGATGGAAGACAGTGCATTCAGTTGGCACATGTTAATCACATTGAACAGAATAAGCCCTAGAATACTGTTGTGAAATACTAATGAAAAAGAAAAATTTACATACAAAACGAATAATCTTTTTCAAATTGAGCAATAGTTCACACAAAAAAGAACTATTTTACATCCACTGTTTTTCATTTTTCAATTGATACATGTCCATCATGTTCATATTTTAGTGCCCCCTCCCCCTGTATGAGATGTAGTGATGAGATAAACCCTGAAAAGATGAACAAATTCCACCTGCTAAGACTGATAATTACCATTTAAAGCATCAAAATTGGAGGCAAAATATTCCACAAATCAGCTGCTTTTGGGTGGATGAATGACACATTTTGATATCAACAAACAAAGTTTCCTAAAATTTATCAAACTGAAATCTTCTTCCGAAATGTGCATAGTCAGTCATGTGAAAATGGGTGAGTGCTACTGGGGTAATGCAAGGATTTTTAACCATTTTATTGGTATATTTTGAAAATATATGGTCATAATTAAACAAATTGTTTTGTTGGGTTTTCTCAAATCTATCAGACATTTGTCTTCCAAAAAGGTTGGTCATGTGAATGGATGGGGTAAGTGGTAATCACACAGAATTTTGGGCATCATTTAGAAATATATAAAGTCACGTTTAAAACAAACCTTTTGGTCAGGTTCCTGAAATCTATCAAACACAATTTTGTGTCTAAGTTGATCATGTCAAACTGGTGGGTGTCAAAGATATGTATTGCAATTTTTTTCATTTTTTCATCGGAATCATTTGAAACAATATTTCCTAAAGTTATCTGTTAAACAATAGTCAAACAATTTCAATTTTGCAGAAAAATCAGTCATGGAAAGAGAGATATTTTTTCTAAATAAATCATAGTTCTATCTTAGTACTTATATATATAATAACATCTCTAAATATACTATAGTTCTATCTTAGTAATTATAAATATAATTACGTCTCAGAAATTGCACTTAAGTTCAAATATACAGCACTTACACCATGATATCCAAGACTGCATCACTGTGAAAACAGCTAAAGAAAACTGATTAACTTATTCTCAGAAAATGATTACTTTCATCAAAGAATACATTCGATTCAATTAATACCTAAATGATGAATTATTCAAATCAAAATGCATTTTAAGATAATTAACTCGAAGGTCAGAGTAATTAGGACTACGTACATGTTAACGAGAGCTTGTTGTCGTGAATTATTTAAGACTGAAGCTATTTGTGCAGTCTGCTTTTGATTGCACAGGCATACCTGAGATAGGGAATCCCTCTTAATTAAGGGAGCTGTCATTCATTACTACAAGAGGGAAAGGAAGGGTTTAGTTTCATACAGAGATATATACCACGAGAAATGATCAAATTTCTTCAAAACATGAAAAACTTAAAAAAAAATAGAAATTTCAAATTACTTTTGCCATTCATTAATATGAGGGGATAAGGAAAGGTTTTGATTAATATAGAGATATATACCATGAGAAGTATTCAAATTTCCTGATAACATTAAACAACTTAAAATAGCAATTCAAATTACAATTCTATGAAATATGCAAATATTTTTGAGCTAGTGGCATTAGTGATACGGATTCCCGCCTATCTGTGCATCATTCAATTTACAAGATACAATAGGTGGTGGTTCAAACTATACTCAAAACTTATTTTAGGCAAAATGGTATAGAATCAGCATGTGAAAGTACACAAATCAAAGTATATAAGTACTCAAAAAAACCATTGTAATGAAATGTACATCCTTAACCAATAATCTCTCTCTATCTCTTTTCACAGCAAAAATCTAATGGTTTACTCCTAACCAAAAATCTAATGGTTTACTCCTAACCAAGAATATAGTATCTTTTGAGTCATTATCACTCACAGCAATCTTTAAAACTAATGGTACATCCCTAACCAAGAATATCTTTCTTGCTAACGAGAGGAGTATCTATCGAGTCATTATCACTCAGAGCACTCATTATTAAGCTACTTAATGTCACTTAAGTTTGCATTTGTTACTTTGAATGAATCATGCATAATTTTGTTAAAACTGATCTCCCGACATCTTCAAGGCACATCATAACACAAAACCATGCTGTCAAATGTAAAACATAGTGGGATGTTGGTGTCTTTTCAAAAGAAAATATCTCGTGTAAATATTTGATGTAAAGAAGAAAGAAATTGCAGCATTTAACCCAATTTAAGAATAACTTGAATAGTAGTGTTATTTTGCTTGATGTGTTATAATTGTAGACGTAGCATGTTGGATCTCACTCGAAATCAATCAACCTGGGCTGTACTTGAAGCATTCTTGCTGTTTAAGATGGAGTCATTAAAAAATCATAAAAAAATGATGATTCAAAATCAATTTACTTAGTTCAACTGATTATTTATTCCACTTTACACTTGAATCATTAATATTAAGCATGTATTGATGGGTTAATGAGTAAAGCTTTAATACAAAAATATGAATTTGTTTGGGCTCTTAAAAAACATTTAAATTTTTTTAAGTATATAGATCCAACAGAAAAGAATGCATTATTCATTAGCTTATTAATTGATTTGTTTTGTATGGACATGAACTATAAAGTAAATAGCTTCAGTCCAGGTGATATTGGCTACATTCAATTTCCATCTTTTTTAGGTAATAAAATTGAAAACACATTCATTTAAAAAATGGTGATAATGAAAAATGCACACCTGATTCATATAAACTCTCTTTAATATGTAATAAAATATCACAAGTATTTCAGATGAAAAGTTCATTAATTAATCAACAAATGAACAGTATTTTTATGCTTAGTCTGAAATTAAGTTTGTCTCCATTTGAATTTTCATTTCAGTGCAGTGTGCAACATTGTCGTTTTCAATTATGTAGCTTAAGGTTGGCATCAACCCATCATTTTTGGAAAGGTTTTTACCCAAAAATATGTATTTTAGCCCAAGAGCCCAAATTGTAGATTATTGTCAAAAATTAACATCACCATCATGTTCCATATGTCAATATGCTTCTAGAAATGTATACTTTCATTGGATTAAATTGTTCTATCCCGAGTTATGGAGCAAAAACTTTTCAAAAAATGATGGGTTGACACCAACCTTAATCTTAGGCCTCCAAAAATAAATTGTTTGTTTGCCCTCCATTGGAAAAATTAAAATTTTGGGTCGGTCGGTCGGGAGATCTTTTTTTTTTCTTTAAAACTCTTCACATATATTTTAAAGAATGATGTCATTCCATGGATGTTATCGTAAATACCAAGCAATGCAGGGCTTAATCAAAGACTGTGGGTCATTATTTAGAGGAAATATTCATTTTATACTACTAAATGTGACTTCATACTGCTAGATTTTACGATTTCCATCAAAAATATTGAGTTTTCATATTTTACATGTTTCAAGAAAAAAAAACTAAAAAAAACTGAAATATCTGACCCAAATTTTTGGCATTTTAGGGTTCGGTCGCAGAGGGCAAACAAACATTTTTTTATGCCTTATCCTCATTTACAACACCATCTTTACATTTTACAATCCATCCGTAAATACATTATCCAAGACTTTCCAATGTTTTTACTCAGCAATAAAAATGCAATTCCTTACATCAGCAAAACAGACTTCTTTCCAATGCTACATCACCATACTTAAATTTTCCAAACAATTCTAAAATAAAATATCCAAGACTTCCCAAATTTTTTACTCGCAATAAAAAATGCAATTCCTTATATCAGCAAATTATACTTTTTTCAAATACTACAAACGCAATCAACACACTGAATCAACTTAATAAGTCACTTTAATTCAAGTACACCAAATTGCTACAATTTTTTCTCATAAAAACATGAACAAAATTACAATTTCATATCCCCTTAATTTCATTACATTTCATATTGGCTATTTTCAAACTATAAAAAACTCCAAATGGCTCTAAAATGAACTGCCTTCGGGGCAATATTCCATGCAATAACTCTAGGCAACCCAAGCAATGCAAATAAGGCATAGAACATGGTAGACGAAACACTCCAACATTACATGGCCTGCGGAGCTTTAACGTGACACACATTTTTAAAATTCAGCACCGTACCAAATCACAGACCATACATACGCTAGGAAGCATAGGACAATTTCCTGAAAACCTTGCTAGTATAGCATAAGCAGGAAACCTCTCTAATTAATCCAATTCTATGTACTTTTTGTTGTGTCAACTTCATCCGTAATATTACCCCTCTACGTGAGTACCCACAATTCACTGTTATCTCCACGGTGCCGCCAAATACTGAATATCACCGTACGAAACATGATCTTTTTTTCAACGACATTGTATGGTCCAAAGTCCCCAACCCCATACGGGCAAGGCTAGTTTATAGTTGTACAAATCGTATCAAATAACCGAGCCATATTGATCGTTGCGAGTGACAGATTGACATAAGATTTAGTGCGCTTTCTCTGGAGGGTTTTTTATTGCTGGGAATTATATTGAGGTGCAACAGTTGGGGAACGGCACATCGTCGCGGTGATGTCATTCAAGACTTGATGTGCTTTTCCTGCTTTTTAAGTCGTCGTATTTGATGTGGATGTGTTTCACACCCAAAAACTGATCAAATTTTATCATAACACTTCATAATGAGTAATATGTACATATTATTGGAGATATTATTTCTCATAACAATCGTGGTGTGTTCACTTCTTATTGAGTGAAAAATGTGCAGTTTGACATCTTTGCAAAATTACTTCCAAGGACTACTTAAGTAATATGAATAAAATGCTTATAACTGTTTGAAAGTCAAAGTCCCCCAAAATACAAGATTTTAGTATAATGGTGATCAAAAATCAGGAGCAAGGTTATGCCATACGTCCACTCATGCTTCTCACAAAAAACCTCTCAAAATGAAAACAAAAACCCATTTGTTCAAATTCAATTGTTTTCACCATTTACACTTAATATGAATTTAATTGGTCTGCCTTACAACAACCAAATCAAATTTTACCAGATTTCTTCCATTTTGGAAAAGAAAATCATCTTCAAATGCTTCCATGTTAACAAAAAATTCTTCTTTCATTCTCATAATGTAATTATTAACTGAAGTAAAATGGCAGCCATAATTTCTGTAATTAAATTTCAACATATTTGGCTCTTATTCAAATGGATGTAAAAATCGTAAAATGTCTGTATGATTTTGTTTTACCTGAACTTAAATATCAAAATTAAATTTCAAGTGTAGCAGTGTTGAAATTACAACACTGAGTTAATTTAGTTTACTACATTTTATCTGTTTGCTCAATTTAACAACAGTTTCAGTTTGTGATGAAAATCTAATCAACAAAATATACCATTCTGCTTGACTTTGTTATTCCTAAAAACAATGGTAAGACTTTTCTCCTTTTTAAAATCATATATTTCTGAATTCTTTGGAATCAAAAGCCAGAATTGCATGTATTTACAACATAACTTCTTTCAAATCATGTGATTATAGATGGTAAAGAATCAATACATAAGACACATTTGAACAACAACAGTTTTTGTTTTTCCAACTTTTTCCATTCCTTTGAATCATCACCAAATTCAAATCACTGCAAAACATACTCAATATTATACATAGGTTTTGTCTAAAAATCAAGTTTCAGCATCATAGCATGGGACAATCAATAACTCCACCACAACCAGAGATATCTGCTTAAAGTTGTAAGTTAGTCTATCAGAGCGTCATAATGCAATCAGCATATTGGTCACTTTTGTCATTGTTTCATTTACTTGTTTTTACCATCAATGTTCATGAGTTTTGTCTCCAAAAATCAAGTTCAAGCTTGGGATATCAATCAATAACCAAACTAACTTCAAAAAAAAAAAAATTGCTTTTTGGTCACTCTGTCTTTGTCTTTGATTTATTAATCCATCAACTAACAACACTACCAATTTGGTCTTTTGTCTCTATTCTAATGTTTTTTATGTTAAAAATCAATAGGATTCACAAGTTTTGTCTAAAAAGTCAAGTTTAGGCTTGGGATAATAATCAATAACCACGATGTTCAACTTTATCATAAGTCCGCCCAAAGAAAGCAAAATTCAATATTATTCATGAGTTTTGTCTAGAAAGTCAAGTTTCAAATTAGGATATTGATCAATAACCACACTTTTACTTTGTCCACAGGGTTGTCCATCATGAAGTCACATTGCAAAAATTGATTGTGGTCTCCACTTTGTCACTGTTTCAGTAGCATTTGTAATTGTTCCCCTGAGATTGTTTTTATAACAAAGTCCAGGAGGAAACCACATTTCCAATAATCAATTCTTCATTTTGTCACTGTTTCATAGTAGCAACTGCTAGTTGTATTCTCTCATAGAAGTCCATTAGCAGACAAAACTGCCAATAATCATTTTGTGGATAGTCATGTCAAAGATGGCATACAATCATTTTGTCTTTGTCTTTTCATTAAATTTACTATTTCTATGGTTGAGAAACTCTGCCAGCAGAGTTAACATCCATTTTCAAAACATATTGTCCACAAAGTACTCTTAGTTCATCTTCTATGATCTTTCTTTATGTTCCTTCTGTTAAATATAACCCTCTTCCCAAAACCAATTTGTTTTACACTTTTTTTCTTAAAAAAATAAAAGCAAACTCTTTCTGTAGAGCCTTTCCAAGTTTCTCTTTTTCTTGTGTTATTTTTTATTTGTATGCTTCAAGATCTCTGTAGATGATGTTGCTTTTGCAAGAACAATGAATTTGTCTTATTACATTGTATTTTGAATAATTTAGTTCAGCCTATATTTGAAATATTCATGTCTCACATATAAAAAGTTTGTTCTTGATCTGAATATATTATATTTATAAATTGTAATTATATTTGTGTATGTTGAGAGAAAAAAAAACCCAAAAAACCCCCCACCAAAAACTGAAACTAAAACATATTGGAAATCTCACCTCAATGTGCTGTACACTGACATAATAACTATCCCTCTGCAATTCATTCAACATAACCAGAATTCTGTTCCTTGCATTAGTATGATAAATGACATACCAAATATGATTACAAAATTGATAAAAACCCAATCAAGAAGATTCTAATGCATGGTATCTTGATCAACTGCAGAGGATACCATCATCATTTCTGAATCAGTGTCTTAAAAGTCACATCAACCATTAGATTTTTTTCCTTTCTTGTTATTCATTAAACATTTTTACTAAATTTGCTGATACTTTTCCTAAAAATTTCTTTTGTTTACAATTGTGTTTAGCTTCTATTTTGGTAAATAACTCTTTCCATCATAAATGCTAATTTTGAATTCAATGCTAAAAATGTAAGATCAAACGGTGCTCATGCTTTACTTTACTTGGCCAAATTATGATGCTTGTTTTAGGTTCTTACAACACC
>JXSR01S033914.1:0-10088 GCA_000969725.1 Ophiothrix spiculata
GCTGATCCCCGTTGCCAAGCACCCATTCGGCCATCTTGTTGTTTACGACGTAGTGCTGCTATGTAGTCTTTCTCGTCCTGTTCTTCGCTGATACGTGAGTCAGCTGTCATGGCACTGATGCTGGGAAGGGGCCCTGTACCTGTAGGTAAAGAATGAACATTACAAAGTTTAACAACAGAAACAAATAATGCATTTGAAATTAAATGTAGCATACTTATTTGATGGGGCAAAGCGATATATATAAACAGTGGATCATCGATAATACAAGATTTGGGGGACCGTATAATTTAGCTTGTGTTATCAGGAGATCATTAGCGTGTATCCAACACATGTAACTTGTGATTGTGATACTTAAAAGGAAACAAAACATTTTTTTATTAATTTTTATTTCAGCAATGTATTTGTAATTCTACACTGCTATATTATGAGCCCAATTTCATTTTAAAAATTCTTTTGGGAATACAAATGTAAATTTGACACAAATTAGATATTTGGCCACCATTTTGAAACAGAATAACGGATTTTTGTTTGTTTTGTTTTATTTCATATGAATGGTATTGAGTTGGTGTATCACTGTATTCTGTTTTAGAGACAAATAATATAGAGAACATTGTTTTAAGGTGTTTGGTCCATGGGAGATCCGCTCGAGCAATTTTTGTATAAATCGGCATTAATGATATTTTATCGATGTAGAACCGATTTTTAAAATAAAAATTGGGGGGTACGGGACTCGTTTTTGCATGAGAGTCTGTTTAAAAACACCATTTTTGGAGGTTTTTGGGGACAAATTAGTACAGGGGTCTATGGGAAATGTGGCAAAAGTGAAATTATTTAGTGTTAATTGATTCAAAAAATCTGCTCGAGTAATTTTCTTAATTTTTTTTTATAAAAGTTGCGCACAAGTATGTTCTTTCAAATAAAGAAATAAAAATTGGGGGTCACGGACCTAATTTTCCGGAAAAATACTAAAATATGGCCATTTTTAGCTTCAAAACACCACTCAGAGAATATGCGCATGCGTATTGCGAGACTTACCAACTCGGAAACTGGCGCGTACTGGTACGCGTGAACGGCGCGTGGACCAAACACCTTAAAGCGATAAAAATTCAGAGTCCAAATGGATCCCCCTTTTTCGTGCACTAACGAGATTATAAAATACTGTTAAGTGTTACGACAAACTTACCATACGAATCCCAACTTGGAGCATACGAAGGCGGTCGGTATCCAGTGTTATAAAATGGTTCACTTTGCCGATATTCACGTGACCCACGATGTACAAAAGGACGATGGTCATAATCGCTGACACTATAATCACGACTGTCAATACTGTACTCATCACGATATCGCCGACCGTCGTAACTACGACGATCGTAATCACGAGACGCTTCGTCGGAAGAATATCCCCGGTCACGATCGGAATCCCTCTGAGATAATGAGTCTATTGAGCGAGTTTCGGTTGGTGCGCTATCCGAACTGTAAGGAAAGAGAAATAGCATGTTATAATTATCTGGTACTGCAATTTGTAAATTGAGTCTCGTCCTATCTGACACAGCATGTTATAATTATTGGTACTGCAATTTGTAAATTGAGTTTCGTCCTATCGGACACCAGTTTTGACAAGATAGTAGTATAACCCTTGAATGATCTCACTGCCTAATGTAATGTAACAGCTTTTAAGTAAAGTTGAAAAAGGCTTACCTTCCACGTCGTACTCGTTCTAACTGTACTCCAGTTTTGGCTGATAAAACAAAGAAAATCAAAGTATTCATCAGAATCCTTGAAACAGTTATTTAGAGAATAAAAGATAAGATTTTAATTATTTTGCGTGCCATCTATCGCCTCATGATAGATGAGCGAACATTATTTTTTGTAATTGGATCTATCGTCTCATAATGGATGGGCGTACATTTTTTTTTGTATTAAATAGGCACCCGACAGGCATATTGAGATCAAGAATGAAGTCAATTATTATTTGCCAACATTACTAAAATTAACGTACACCATATTGTAATTATAACATAAAACATTCAGATACGAGTAAAGAATTGCTCGTCAGATGTGTGCGTAAGGCGCCGCAATTTTCACCGCACGGGTCCACGGCGTATAATGCTAACGCGCTGGCATATATTTTTTCATAATGGATAACCAATCATTCCTTATATGTAAGTAAAATCAAACTCATTTTAGAATGTAGTAATAGTATAATCCTTTTATCAGTATCAATTTTTCAAAAACATGGGAAACTAAACATATGAGGCCAGTATGTAAAGAGTTCTTAGAAACTGAAAACATTATTATTAAGGGCAAAGTGGGGTGAAAATATTAAGTATTGAGATCATTATCACGGGCGGTACATTTTATCATTTCATAGTTTTAAAAATCCATCCAATTTGTTATACATTTTGTTAATACTACGTCAAAACGTTGCTTGCTATTGTTTAAGCTTAATTTATTAGATAGAGTATATGTATAAAAAAGCGAAAAAGGGAAAAAAAGTACTTGATAGTCGATAACAACAATGGCCAGCGCTATGGTACTACTACGGTGAATAGCGTATTTAAATGCCGTGTATTATCATAATCAATAATAATCTGTATGTTTGTCATGAATAATATGACAACATGCTGTAGCGAATTATGCACAACACACAAGAAAGAAATCATCAACATAATGATTACACATAAAAAGGAATATTTATTCAGCACACAGAGGTGAATTAGAAATTTCATTTCATATCGTCAACATAGTTCAAATCCGGATATAAATATGATTCATTAACGTCAATATTTTTTTCTGCACATGCCATAACTACTTAATTTTGCACATCCTACAAGTAAAAAGTCATCGAAATAATGATTACACCTAAAAGTCTTCTTTATTCAGTTAACACTTAAGAGAACATATAAAATTCAAATCTCATAGCAAAATGCTCAACATAATGAGTTTAAAATAAATAAACTTTACTTTCTTGGTTTTCTTTCTCTTGAATATACAACAACACTGACAGACATTGAGGAACACATACAACTGCAGATCAGCACGAATACAATCAAGAGTGAAAAGTCCATACTGATATTTAAAATCAACGAACTTACTTCCATCTTTCTTGGTTTTCCTTCTCTTGAATAAACAACAACACAGGCAGATATTAAGGAACACACACGACAACAGAATCAAGAATACAATCAGGAGGAACAGGTAGAGCGGAAGGTTGCCAACTAGTATGCCTGAAACAGGAAAAAGCACAGTGGTTAAATTAAACTGAATCATAATGTGTATTTTATCAACAATTGACGTTAAATAATGAACCCAAAATTTTCAACCATGCAAAAGCTGAATCAAAATACGCAACGGGTACCAAGTGTTACCGTCTGACCTACTCCGAATGAGACTCGCAAAAGGTCACACTGTTTTAAGCTCAAGCTATTTTTTTTTTTGTTTCTCTATTTTAATTTTACTCGATAGTATAATGCAACAACATCATTAATTACCTGTTGGAGGTCGTGGCTGCGAAGTTGGCTTAGCTGTAAAAAACGAAATGGAAAATATGCAGTAAAAACAACGAATAATCGTAGGTAAAGTACATAATCAATGTTTATTTCAAGTGACCAAGGGACGAATTTCCGGCAAAAGAAAGTCCAAGATACCCCATGAATTTGTTCCAGGAGTCACTTCATACTTTATTTTAAATTACTGTCGTTTACAGCAATTACAATGTCCAAAAAGGCCGAAGTCCCCATAATCATCCTCTCGGTCCGGCCTCTATACTATAGATTAGACTTGGATTTAAACTTACCGTCTGTCACAGCAGTAATAATACCAGCAAAGAAAGGCCCAGGTCCAAGCGAATTCGTTCCTCTCACAGTCGCTTCATACTCCGTCGCTGACGCTAGATTCTCCACAGTAAATACCGTAGCATTGGGTGGACTGACATCAACATAGTTGTACTGTGTACTTCCTTTCCTGTTGTATCGTATCACAAAGGATTGTGGGAGGCCACCATCAAATCCTATTTATCAAGCCAAAGGAAAATATTCAGTAATTTATCTTGTTGGAATATCTTCTTATAACAAACCGGTGTCATGAATGCTACAGTCCTACCCATTTATTGTCCGGGTACCTATATATTTGTATAGCATGTACTCTGTACATGTATCGATCATACATCAAGGTCACGCTTTATTCCGTTGAGTCAATGGAGAGGGGGGGGTGATAAAATGGGTAGGACTGTACCATTCAGTACACCGGCATTCCTGTCATACGCATCCTCTGACTTCGTCACTTCCATCTTCATTCTTTACAAATCCTGTTTAACACTTAAGTGCAGTGCTGCTTAAGTGACCAGGGGAAGGGACTACAACAGATTTTCGCAAAAAAAAGTTACATCACCGCTCCATGTAATCGTCAAACTTAACGTAGCGGGTCCCTCGGTAGGGAAAATATTCAAATCAACCCAATCGTTTTAATGCTAATTAGTATAATTTGTTTTGCCCATAAAAATTGAAACCAAATTAATTCTGGCTTATTTTATTTCAGCAATGTAATTGTACTTGCAACGTGCACATTTGAGCAAAACTCCACATGAAAATTTCTTCGAGATCCGGGTGTTGACATTTTGGCGGGGAAATGTTTTTTTTTGCTGCTACTTTGAATCGGTATGCCTGATTTTCTATATTTCCCCCCTACTTTGGTCCTTGTTATATGCTTTATCATTGAACATCCTTTCAACGTAAAATTCATATGGGAAGGGGTTTTTCAAGGTGGAGGTGGAGTCCCTACGAGGTGTGAAAATACCTTGGTCACTTAAGTGTTGTGGTGGGCATGCCTATCTCCGGGCAATCTATCGAAGGGATGGGGAGTCTTCAAAAAATTTGTATGAGGGTATGTGCCTGCAAGATTTTGAAAAATTAAACTCCTCTATAGATCTACTTATTTTCGACTCAAACACCTGGTAGTACCACCACTGTCACTGCCACTGCTCGATTTCACGGGTTTTTACTTGCACAAATGCAAGTGAATTTTGCTCTATGCAAGTGGAATTTTGATAGAGCCTCATTGAGTGCAAGTAAAATCGTGAGGTTTATTAGCCTATTATTGGAGAAATTCTTATCTGTGAAAGTAACTTCAAATTTCAAAATCGAGCAGTTGGTATCTCAATTTTGTCAGAAAAGCACCCAATTTTGAGTGATTGTCGAGCGAATTTCCCAAAATATACTCAATTTAATCAAATTAGGCAGGTTCATAAGAGAAGGAAACAAACTGATCGATATAACAAAATCTGTGAAAAATCACCCACAGAAAGCAGGACATATACACTGGCGTGTCCAGGATTTTTCCTTGCGAGGGGCTTAAGGTGGCTTGGTGATTTGTGCGGGGAGCTTAGTGTCAAAACCTGTCATAATTTGGCCGATTCTACATGATTTTTGCAACTCTGTATGGGGCTTCAGCCCCCAAAGCCACCCCCTGGACACGCCACTGCACCATGTCAATGTACGTTCCCCCTCCTTACTCCTATCATAATCGCAATCCACTAACCTGGTACCCAGCTAAGAGTGAGCGAATCATGGCTCACTGCAACAACTGTTGGTTCCGATGGTGCATCTGGTGGACCTACAAGTTAAGGAAAAAGAAAAAAAAAACGTCTTTCCGTTTGCATTAGCATCGCTTACTTGACTGATTCTTTTAGAAGATCATCTTGGCTTGATTTTAAGTACACACTTGACAGTTCCAATCATGGTTGATCATAATAAAAAATAAAAATGTACGTTTATGCACAGTTCAGCTAACTTTGTTTTCCAGCGTTCAGTGTATGACTTGCATATTTATTCAAACATGTACAACTGTACTACATTTTTGTAAATTTGAATTAGGAGTACATCAGTGGAGAAGATTTCTTATTTGATGAGCATTATCTCTGTCTCATGAAATTGCACACAACACTGACCAACAATTGTAAAATGGATGAAATGTATTAATATAAATGTGCAAGAAATAGGAGCCATTAGTGGGTCACCAACCACCATACTTTGAATGCATACAGAACTCAAATGGGTGATGCTTTTTGCTTCATGCTTGCTCGCTTTCATTGATTTAAATAATACAGAGTGAGATTGGACTGTGATTATTGACATAGGATTCACGGGCCATCATTCAAATCCTCTCAAAAAAACAATGATGTGTGTAATAGTGTATTTGTACATTGTGCTAACTCCATATTTGGAAATCGTCCTTGTACATATTGTTGATCGGTCTAAGCCAGGCTGGTCTAAGCTAAAACTAAACACTGAAGAATCACACTCAGTGCAATATGATAATAACTTGAAACATCGTACTTACTCGTCTTTTCAAGTTTTACCACAACCATCGCTTCACCAAGACTGTTTTTCGCTTTACACTGATAATCCCCATAATCCAGCGCTTCATTCACGTGACTGATGATGAGCCTACTCTCATATCTATTGCTGTACTTGAGATCAGCCCACATATCCACGGAATAACGATCTGCTGTCATGTTGATTTCGGCGCCATTTTGCTGCCACGTGAATCGCACTTCCGGTGCGCCGACAGCACCACATCTCAGGATTGCTGTTTGGCCGGCGGATTGGGCAACCTTCTGTGGAAGTTTCTGGTCGATTTCTGGTATAACTGCGTAAATATCGAATAGAAAATTTGTGACCCGTCATATCGAAAGGTACCTTAAGGGTCCCAAAATCAAAATGAATTTGTCGGTCTCATCTGAAAACTGAGATTTTAAGCTTTAAAATGACACCTTATTTTTGGTTATTGGATGTTTGGTTGCAATGTTACATCCAAATTGGCAAAAGGCATCGAGCTGATTCTGAAAATTATAGTTCTGAGAAAATCGAGTTTGAAGTTTTCGTACGAAGTAAAACTTTAATGGCGAGATGGTTGTCATCTTGGTTTCTAACATATTTTTCTTATGTTTTTGTTGTTGGAACCTGATTAATATGATAGAGTACACTTCAAAAGTAACGTTTTGATGAAATTAAAAATTTTACCTTGGACGTGATTTTTTACTAAGCTTCAGTGGCCCGTATCTCGTTATTTACTATGCCGACCATAAGGTACCTTTCGATATGACGGGTCACATTTATAATGGACTTATGGCACATTTGTGTATTTGAAAATCTGGGATGAAACAAAACGTTCAAAAGAATGTGAAGGAAAGGCTTGAAAATAATGTTAAAATACCCCCAAATAGTCTGAAAATAAATAACACACCGTATATTTTATCAAACAGAGGGGCCTGGAAATTTAAATCCCTGAAAAATACCCGAATACGCTCTGGTCATGCTTAAAAAAAACGGGACCAAAACATGAGCTTATCAAAAAAAAAAAAAAAAAAGTTTGTCTCCGTAGACAAAAGGAATTGGCAGATACTTTGATCACTTTTTATTCTTTAAATAAAGAATAAAAATTGCTACGTACTGATTTGCACGAAATATAATGATAATTATAAAATGTTTGCAAACGTTTAAAACATTATAGGTTTGCTGGAAAGCTTTTCCAAATTTGTTACTTACAATGTACTACAACCTGTATATCTTTAGAAACCGACGGCTCGATTCCATTACTAGCTTCGCATGTATATAGTCCCGCGTCAGCCAATGTAACATTGGGCATCTTGAGTATAGCTTTACCATCGGTGTATTCATGGGTCAACTGGGATATATCGAAGCCTTGTCGCACCCACTTGACAAAGTTGTCTGGTTTAGGATTGGCGTCAGATTCGCAGACAATTTCGCCGCTGGAGTAGAGAGTGACTGTTACGGTGTTGCCAGTTGTAATAACAGGGGAATCTGAAATGATAAATTAAACTTCCTGTGAACAGAGATGTAAGTGCAAAAAAGAGAGGAAGTTTAGCTATTACTCTCTCAGCTTCAAACACTCAAATAAATGTATGTCTTTTTAAAGTACTAAATGAGAGCAAAATGAATGGTTAAAAATCGTCCAGCTATGGTTCGATCTCTGTCAATCGTACCTTTTTGGTTACCAACCCATACCGATCGTGCAGGGTTTTTTGAAAGTCGTGAATGTAGATTGAAACAAATGGTGGGTTCGTTTCCATGTATAACTCATCCACGTATACTTGATATCATCCAAGTTTGGAAAGCAAATATGCAGAGAAGTGTACTGTTATTCTCAATTTTATCCAACAGCTTTAAACACACATTGCGGCTAATTATTATCATGATTACAGTGATTTGAGCCATGCAATAGTTTGTATTATATCATGATAAAAGTATATCATTCGGTCAAATTTGGACTAATCCATTTCACTCGGCGGAAAAAGAAAAGTCCAAATTTGACATCATGATATATTTTGCACTATTAGTGGATATGACATGACGCTCAGGTATCCCTTATAGAATTCACGCCAAAACACCCGATATCTCCTCAAAATACCTGGTATCCCATTATAAAAGAGTTGTTAAAATAATCACTGGATTTTTTAAGCTGGGAAATAATGAGTACAAAGGAGGTGAAATAAGTTAGGACTTTAGTCAGTCAAGCATTAAATGCATGGATTTAATGCATAATGGTTTGGGGATTAGGCTGTAATTAACTGTGTCCTTTTTGGAAAGGTCTAATGGGTTTGAAAAGAGTCTGGAATTAGTAGCTGTGTTCAAACCATTTTCTTTAACTCTTCTGTTACTTTGTCCCGGTACTTTGTTCGACAGATTTATACATGTATTCAGAAGATACATCTAAGCATAACTTGTGTGTGGGGCATGGTTTACAAACTTGAAAGTTATGTTATTATCTGAACACAAACCAATTTGAAAACACATTTGAAATAGATTGTCAGCTATTATGTTAAAAAGGAAAATATAATCTTCTCCGAGTTGCTAAATTTATAGGGGCAAAATGTACCTAATGATATAATTCGAAAACTGGAAAAAAAGAGAATATGATATATAAACTCAGTTTACATTTCCGACGTTCCTCAAATGTTGTGGGAACAGGTTGTTATATTACTGCTTCCTTATGTGTTACTAACAAGACACATGTATTGGCCATGATCGCTCCTTGTCAGGTTCTGTGTAACCAATATACGAGTATCACTAAAACTGAACCTGGGAATAGATGGTCTCTGGCCCCTCCCCCGGGATTACATTACATTACTTACAACTGACATCAATAGTAGCTGTTATATTACTGCTCCCCTCAGTATTACTAACAAGACACATGTATTTGCCATGATCACTTCTTGTCAAGTTCTGTATAACCAAAGCTCCAGTATCACTTAGGCTGAGCCTGGGATTCGATGTCACGTCGATAGTAGCATCGTTCAAGGACCAGGCATGGGTAATTTCTTCTGGGTTTCCTTTGGCAGTGCATTCCAGAGTATGGGTGCTGTGATCTTCGCCTGAAGTAATTGTGGCGCCAGATGCGGTTGATATTTGAGGTTTAACTAAATTCAAAAATAATATATATATTAATTAATTCATTTAGATCAATAGACCAATTTCGTATGTCCAATAATGCATCTTGAAAGTACCACAAATACGGGACCTTGTGACGTATCTTGCGCAGTCGAGTTGTGCGCAATGCACAGAACTTCAAATATGGTAGACTGAGCAAGATACGTCACAAGGTCCCGTATTTGTGGTACTTTCAAACTTGGGAAAGTGGTCTCTTTTGCCTATGCTAAAAGTAACCCAATGATATAACATATAGACAACTTAGGTCTTTTTGACTTTCGCATGACATAAGAAAAAAAATAAACATCATTTTATCTTAGCTTGCCCTCAGTTCCCAACAACATATATTTACAACCATTCCCCTGAAATCTTGTTCAATTCGGTTGAGAAACGTCGTCGTTATGAAGTTAGAACACTCTTTTCCCAGTGTAAAATAATCCATATTTTAACATTGGCGGTATATGGTTTGTGTCATTTTGGTCATAGATATCTTAAGCGTAGCGTAGATGGGAAAGACGCGGAAAACCTTGAAGCAACGCACTCATGGTTGCGCCGAGACGCGCTCCTATCCTTCCCGTGTTATTGAAGCTCATGAATATGCGATTGGGTACCAAAAAGTACCCAATCCCATATTCATGAGTT
>JXSR01S033914.1:38230-61271 GCA_000969725.1 Ophiothrix spiculata
GCAGACGAGTGGGACTGATAATTGGAGTCATGATGTCAAAGGGCAAAACAACCGACTTGACAGTGATGAATTATGCTGGGGAATTATGTCGATTGAGTTTAAATGATATCAGTAAAACACACTGCACTGCTATTTTTACAATATGGGTCGGCAGGCCCGTAGCCAGGATTTTTTCAAGGGGTGTGTGGATTTTCAATAAGTGGACCTTTTGAAGGAAAAATTTCGTTTTGGTCGACCCTAAAATAATTTTAGTAGTTTTTTAGCAGTTTTTCAAGCATTATGTGTAGTATTTTATTTAAAAAACGACATGCATTTGCTTGTTTTGGTGCTTTAGGTGTTCTTTTGGTGGTCATTTAGTGATATTTTTTTTTTGGGGGGGGGGGGGTGCGACGCCCCCACCGCACACCCTGGCTATACGGGCTTGCGGGTCGGTGATAATAGGCCTGTAGCTTTGATACAAAAAACGGGTCCCTTCCGCTCCTGACATCCATCTTCTTAGCTCTTCTTATAGCTTAGGCGAAGTAACAAAAATTACCAGTTGATCGTCCTCGCCCTCATAAATTTTTCAGAAATTCCAAAACTTTTTTCTTATTTTTCTTCTTAATTTCAGAAGAGGATGAGATGTAAAAACTCAATATAAATGTTTGGGTATCATTCATAAACCCAATATCTCCAGGCTGGGGGTAGGCCTAATTATTGAAGAGAAAAGAAGAAATAACAATGGCCTCCTCGTAATATGGCAAACATTCAGCTGTTGAAAATTAGCCCAGAATGAATAGAACATTGGTGAAAAATAGCAAATAATAAGGATCTCCCTCACCATTACCAACTGAGAAAAAAAAAAGTCAGGACGATCAACTTGTAATTTTTGTTATGCAAGTATTCAGTGAAGGAAACTTGCATAACAAAATTATCTGATAGACTTTTGATGTTGACGTTGCCTTCAACATGTTCAAAATGGGACGCATTGTAGGTCTTGCCTTATACCGTTCGTTCACCACAATTCTTATAACCTAAAAAAAACATTACTCTGTTTTCTGTCTTTTCTGTCTTTCATGTTTTCTGTCAATTCTGTCTTTTCTGCCTTTTCTGCATTCTGTCTTTTACACTTGCCCACTGGCATATGTTACGATCACCAAACCATTCTTTCATTTGTGCTTGCATTTTTGAGAAAAGTGAGAAAATGTGTCACTTTATAATTATTGTCGGGGCCCCGACAGTAATTACAACACAGTAGCCTATGGGGATTTTCAAAATGCTGAAAAGCATGTAACTTGGAAACGAATGGTCGGAATCAAGTGAAATTTTCAGTGTATATTTATAATGTACTCTTCTTATTATTAAGCTAGAAAACAGGCGAGGTTTTTGTCACATCAAAATCATGTTTGCCCGTCAACCGTACGTTTACAATATACTACTACTATAGTTATAAAGTCTCAGGAAAGGACTTTGGAAAGATAGTCATGATATTAGGTATAAATCTGAAAGGGGTAACGAGATTGAAAAAGTTCATAAACTAAAAATATCATAAAACTACTTACCCAAATCCTGAAAACAATACAATACGATATAAAAACTAAACCTCCTCAAATAGTATACGAATAAATTTCAACATGTCCATGAATAGTGACGAAAATGCTTCAATACTTGTCAACTGTTATACTTGTCCATCGGAGAATATGCCGTTCCAAAACTGCTCAACTTGTTTTCACTGCAATAAATCTGGACACCAAAAGAGTCGGGATACTAATATAATCGATTTGAAATTGATGAACGATACCTTAGTTACCGGTGCTGATACCCACAATCCTGTTCGACTGAAGTGAAGAACTTTCTTAAAACTTTATTCAAACGATATGCTTTTTAAAATAGTCTATTTCTTAGGTTTGGAAAAAGCATGAGAATGAAAAAACAACGTAAGTTAACAAACAATCTGTCCCAAAGTGAAAGTAAAGTGAAAGTTTTAAAGATACGCCAGTGGTATACTGCTGACCGTGGTGGAAAGTTCGATTGATACCAATATGCAAATGAGTTGATATTTGACTCGCATGCCACCGAGTAAAGTGTATCTTCGTTGTCAGTGTCAGTGTCTGAAACGTCGTAAAGTAGAGCGATAAGTTTTTATGTTTTTACCTTGATGAAAATAATGAAGGAGTGTATAGTGGAATATAAACCGCCCATGCCGTGAATTTGAAAATATTTGAAAAATTTTCTCTGGAATGCAGATTTGGAACCTATTATTGGAAAAGTTGGTTCGCCTCTGAACTTGCGGACATACGACGACTATCATCGCAATTATGCTTTTCATCGGCATCGTGATGCGCATTAGGATTGTTTCTCTTATTTCTTGTGTGGTATTGTTTCAAAAATATGGTAAGTAATATTTTATTCACTAATTAAATTAAAACATAATACCAATTCTATCGATGAAATTTATAAGGAAAAGGGGTGGCTAAAAAATAAAAGCATCGGGTGATTCATGGTTGATGTAAGTAAGTTGTAACTCCGGGGATGCAACACGTGAATGGTTCTTCGCGATTTATCATGTTATATAGATTATAGCATGTTCTATAGATTATACAAGATTTACATTCAAAGCTTAGTATAATTTTGCCAAATGCTAGCCACAAATCGCGATCATGATGAACGCATGAACGGTATGATAGTGGTATTACGAATTTTGGTGGTTTTTTTTCTCGATGTATTAAAGACAGAAGTAAAATATATTAGTCTTAGACAAACACTTTATTGGCGAGCATGTGAAGCAGAAAAGGTGGTTTTCCCGTTTTTTCCCCCGTGAAAAATAAATATACAGTTTACTTTGAATCAAATTGAGTAAACAACTACAACTGATCCCGGCAACTGATAAGTGGATTGAGATGGGTTTCCTGTCCGTGTCTAATAAACTGTTTGCAAGTTGATCCCTGACACCCAATTACCTTATCACCATCTGTAAACCATCAACTTGGGGACTCTCTTCCACCTGATTTCACATGGATCATCAGATCATTGCCTACGGGCATCTATCTTGTAACCAAATTGTGGCTCTGGGTCATGGTCATAGATTCTTCGGTATAAATATTTCAAGTTCTTAGTCACATGGCAATACACCATTGATTATGTTTTTCAAGAACAGCGTAATTCTACAAAAAGATAAAATACTGCTTCACTATCATATGAAGGTTCAGATTTAAAAGAGTATACTGTTCCTCGAAAATATCATGACTTCAATGGGTATTTCATGGTCTCTGGAAAGTGACTTTTAACTTGTACAATTTTAGCATACATAAAGAGTATTAAAATAGATTTCACTCTCATAAATTTCTTAAAAATGGCGATCTCGGGGCTCAAGTTTGGTTGTGTGTTGTTGGCAAATTGGAAAGGCCACCCATCCAAATAACAATTTTCAAGAAAAGGGACCCATCCATGTACCCAAATTTCTCAAATCTTGAGTCAAATTTAGAACTTCAAAAATCGTATTGCGCCAAAATGTGCCAAAATTTTGTGAAGAAATGCCAAAATTGTGCAAATTTTTTTTGAAAATTTTGAAAAGACAACAAATCAAAATACCACATTTTCCGAAGAAAAAGGACCGATTGAAATACCAGAAAGCCTGATTTTGCTACCAGAATTTGCGGCACGTCCCCATAAACCACTTGTGTACTAAGTACCCCCCCCCCCTGGGATGGCGATAACAATTTGGTTCAAAAGCCCCAGATTTTGTGTACTTCGAGTGATCTGATCTTATTCAAATCTCGCCAGTTTGGGAAATTAAAAAAAATCAACTTTCGATGTTTAGCAACATGCAGCAACTATCGTTAAAAGCGCTTGTATTGACAGTAAAATTTATTCTAAGAACATGAAGAAAGAAACTGAAAAAGGAACTGAATGCTTAAAAATCTCGAAAAAGACCATGCAGTCTCGTCTTCAAGCATAAATATTGACAAAGTTCTGACAGTTTGTTTTTCAAATATGTCAAAATATTTCGGAAACATACTTTATGGCATTTTGGAGAGGGGATCTTTATGAATACAATTCCGTTGTTTTTGTAATACAACGAGGGCTAAATGAAGGAAAATAGGCCTATTTCACCAGCACATGAACAACTGTACTTGGATCATTTGACTTTTGATCCCGGGCTTTTGATAGCAAAGACATTTGAGTGGTTCCAATGACCGCCGTTCACAACTTCGCACATTGACCAATCAATTAACTCAATTTCGTCATTTTGTTGCTAATTGTTTATCATTTCTCAATCAACCTGATTTGAATTGCTAATCTGCCATGAAATTAACAGCATTAAGCAATGTTAACAAGCTGAAACGTCAAACCAATTATACACTGTAATTTCATAAAATGTTCACAAGTAGCCTTAAATTCTCTAAGTTCAATAATAAAACCCAAAATTGCCTTAATGTGACTGTCTTTGAAAATTGTTGACGTCAAATGCAATTCATGTCTTTATCATTTAAAGCCCCAGGGGCCGTATTCATAAAGCACACTTAAGTGCAACTTTTTTAAGAGTTTCCCTTAAATCTGCTGAATTTTAAGACAAACTCTCAAATATTTAAGGGAATCCCTAACTCTTAAGATTTTAAGGGCAACTTTTAAGGGGACCTTGGAGCACCCTTAAGAGTTGCCCTTAATTCACATGGGTATTCTATAGCATATATTTCACAAGATTTTCTTTTTCATACAAGGAAACACATCCAGGGTGACTAAAGAGAGTCAGTTTAATCCTGGGAAATATTTTTTACAAATTATAGTTAAGATTTTTGCACTTAAAATTGTAGTTAAAAAGAACGAAAATGAAGCACTGAAATAAAGCAGAAATTGAACTCCAAAGTTAAGGGAAACACTTAAGTGTAAGTGAAACACTTAAGTGTAAGTGAAACACTTAAGTGTTTTACTTAAACTTACACTTAAGTGTAAATATATGTTGCACTTAAGTGTAAGGGAGTTTTATGAATACGGCCTTTACGCTAACTCACAGACTCTTTTCTCTAAGGGTCTATGATGCTAAGCGAGAATCAATGATGGACCTCAATATAAATGATATAGACAAGTGGAGCTATATATAAGGAGAAAAACATAAAACGGTAAAGCAACTTTTTGCGAACTTGTTACCTGGTAAAACAACACTACTTTCAATGAACATATAGTCATGATAGTATTAGTACACACACTAAAAGTTTGGACTATAATTCAACACAGTACACATGTTAAACAGCGTTGTTCAAAGTTTTACAAATTACATGTTTTATTAAAAACTGAAATTGAACAGTTGTTTTAAAATTTCAACAACGCTGTTTAACTGCTAAACTGCATATCTGTGTTGTCCGAACTTACTTTGGGTTTAATAGTTGTAGAAATTTAACGGATGAATTAAACCACCTGAAATATCCTTGCTCTTTCTGTGACAAGCTCTTATGTTTAAGGGGTTTTCTCTGAGATGCAAATACTCCATTTATTTTCTTAGAAATTTAGTATTTGGTAGATTTATTTGTGCTGATAACGATTCTAAAATAAGAACAAATATAGGTTACCTTGCTCGTTTTTGAGATACAGGCATTTCAAAAATTTCCCCAAAAAATCACCCGATTAACCATGCAAAGTATAGGGAAAATTCGATCATTATGTGCTTGTAAAATAGTAAATCCTACATTTTTTTTTAATTTTTACATATGTTAAAGCACTTTTTGCGCTCTTCAAAATACTGAAATAGAAAAATATGGTCACCGTGTTAGTTTTCAAGAAAAACGACCAAAACTGGCATTTTTTGATAAAATTTGATTACTTCGATGGCACATCTGCGTCTGCATATTTCCCGCGTATATATTACGCAGCTAGCCGGCGCGTTATAAAGCATGCATTTAGTGTGCATTGAATTTTGAGCAGGCAAAACGGATGCAAACATTTTTTTGATTTCTTACTATTTATAAAAAAAATCGTTATCCCGCAGTCGTAAGCAACTGCCTATCAGAGAAAACCCCTGAATTCCGCGACACTAACACTGACACGCATCCCGGGCACGCATGAGACGCGCGGATGGGGTAGCATACAAGTTTTTTGTTTGTTTGTTGTTGTTTTTTGTATTTATTCCCCGTGCTTAGGTCTGGTGGTGGGAGAAAAATACAAAGATTCTACGCCAGGGGTAGCATAAAAATTGACACTCAGCTTTTTAACCAAATGCATTTAGTATTTCATTTTTGGTTCAATCTAAACACAGATTTTTGATCTAAATAAAGTTCTACAAATCAAATCAAGTCAATTTATTATTCCCATATCTACAGCTGGGAATATGTTGTTGACTTTGTCTCATCCCATCGTAAGTGGTCATCAGATCCAGTAGCCATCGGCAGACCATGATGATGAAACCTGTGCCGTGATGATCACAGCTCTGTTAATGCGGACAATGACCAGTACCCACAAAAATGATTTTTACCACGAAAAAAAGCAGGAAAAGACATCTATCGGCCCGTATTCCAGACAGATGTTTAGCTTAACTATTGTTTAACTGAGCATCAACTGTCCAGGAATGATACGCATCAATGCAGCTTTCAAGCAAAACAGTTCAATGAGTCGTGCTGTTGACGAGAAATAAAACCTTGATTTAGCTAAACACCTTTCTGGAATACGGGCCATATAGGGTCTAATTGGCGACCCCTTTTGCTTAGTCCTATATTATGTCCATTTTAGGTTTGAACTAAAACAAGCAAGTTTCGACACTTATACATTGGACTATTTTTCTTCATAGTATTATCATGGTTCTACTAACAAAGATGAGAGTAAAACTTCGAATTTGTAAGGAAATGAACTTATTTAGAAGTTAAAATCCAGGAACAGGTTTAGAATGTAGGTCTACGGGGAGTAAAGGAACAACTGATTTGATTTATCCCTAAACAATATTCTTCACTGTTAAAACCTGGTTAAAACACTGTTTAAAATGTTGCTGTTTAAAACAAAAACATTGTTTAACTTGAGTGTTGTTGTTTAAAGTTTTCAGCAACATTGTTCAGTTTGTTATCAAATTTGTTATTAAAGCGTGTTGTCTTAATCAATGTTGTTTAAATTTTTGAAATGTTGTTTTAAAGTTAAGTTTTTTAAACAACCACTGTATCAATAGATCATCGCTCAACCTTGTTTAAAAACATTATATATATTAATATTGTTTAAAATTCAACAACTGTTTAAATTTAAAAAAAAAGTTTTTTATTTTCTGAACAAGCTGTTTAATTTTTAAACAAGGTTGAACGATGATCTATTGATACAACGGTTGTTCAATTTTGTTCTAACGGTCAAGCATTTGGATGGCTCATAAATTATCAGGTGTTGGATGAAAAAATTTGATGAAAGTTGCACCGTGTGTAATGGCCTTTACAGTGTAGCTTGTTATGAAGCGTTTGACTTGGATCCTTGCTTGGATAATCGGAATACCATTGGACTTGGATTAGTATCTCCCATCATGCTAACCTCTTGACGTCAGAACCTCTGAGTCATAATGCAGGATCAACAACAGAAAGAAACATTCCCACGATTACATAATTTCATACAATAAGAAGAACTGAGATATAATTTTTAAAAAAAGCCCAACTCCAACATGTTGTGTTATAGTCATTAACACTGATTTTCTTTTTGGACGCTCATCAGCTTTCTACATGCAGAAGAAAAAAGTGTCGGGTAAAACATCGCAAATAATAATCCCAAAAGCACCAAAATTGAGGAACTTTGATATCCGTGTTGATGTGCAAACCAGATAAAAAGGTTATAGGTCCGCATCTGATATAAATATGGCTTCGATTCACTATATCAACTGGTAGCAAACTGAAGAACTTTTGTAAACAAAGGCGGCTATGTTATGACTTCCCTATAACATGCCTTCTCTCAAATTTTATAGGTCTAAACGTGTGTTTATGGCTATTCTACGCATTTATTTGCAGAAGCCAACTTCGAAGAATTAGTGCTTCATGCAGAAACACAAAATTGTCTCACCATTTTTTTTATCATTTGCCTAAAAATGCCCTTTTAAACAGACACAAATCTACCAGTCGTAATGTTTGTGTTGCCAAACAAATCAGTTTCAAGCAAGAGATCATTAAGGGATTTTTTGAATGAATCAGTCCAACCAATTTGATACCTTTGTAGATGTAATTATGAGGTATTGTGGTGACCATAGACACATTTCTTTTTTAGCGGGAAGGGGGATGGATTATCCCCGGGGGTTTATCCTGATTGATGACAAATTCTTGAGAATGACCTCTAGAAATATTGTTGAACGTATTGAGTACCAAAGAAAATATCAACCAAAGCCAGTACTTACAATATACTTAAGATATAAATACACAACATAGACATCTGTGAATTTATAGACTTAAAATATGGTATACCAAAGTTCTTTGGTTGGTATAGAATAGATGCTCACTTTCCAACATGTGTCTGTGTTTACTAGAGATGGAAGGATTAACCTCAAGCCCTTATCGCCTAAAGCAGATTTGGTAAACCCTATATTGCCATGGCAACTGAACTTTTGCCAAATGAGATCAGAAAGTTGAAGATGATGCATGGTTTGTCGATTTGTGATGTTATCACTGTGGAATGTACAATCTTTCTGTTTTATCCCTATTTTCAGTGTATTTGAGAAAACATTTTTCGGATCTTTTTCGGATTACGTTTTCCATTAAATCAATTCAAAAGAAACAGAATCCGATACTTATTTCAAATGAGCTTTTACACTTACGAATATTTTCCGACAAAGTTGAAATTTCAACTAAAGATTTTTTTAAACAAAAAATTTCAAACGCGTAAGTTCGGTCCAGACTCCACTATCGTATAGAATATTTTGCTTAAAATATTCTATGACGTAGGTCATCGAATAAAACACACATTCGATGACTTACGTCATTATGTCGTCAGCATAGAATATTCTAAGCAAAATATTCTATGTATACCATAGTGGAGTCTGGACCGGGCGTTGTTTGTTTGTTTGTTATTTATTCAGCATATGTGGTACAAAGATGAAAACATTAAATATTAACAAAACATACAAAATATCATTATCAAAATAACAACTTCCCTGAAAAGGCTTTATAAAACATACAAAAGCACATAATTTAACTTTATCAGTACCAAAACCAACATATGCTACTAGGATGGCCCATCAAGTCTGGCTACTCTTGCAAACTTATTTCCAATGGGATCCAACATTCTCATCATAAAAATGTTGGGACAAACACTGACACGGGTATTGTGAATCAATTCACTGTCTTGTCATTATGTAAAAGGCTAGTTAACGACGGAGGCTGATCGTACCTCTTACGAATTGAATGGACCTATTTAAAGTAAAACTAAAGTTGCAACTTACATGATAACTATTATATTTATAATATTGAACATGTTGATTTTTTAAACAAAGTGACGTATATAATTGGGCTATAGGTCTACATATACACGGTAATGATTAGTATCCAGCAACGAAAATCAGATGTTACTATCGAATTGATCTTAGTAGGTTGGGGGGGAGATGACACAGAATGCTAAAAGAGATTCCAAGTTCAGGTTCACAGAATTTGTTTGATACGATGTTTGTCCTTGGTTCAAGAAAATGTGAGTTTATATGAGAATCTCTGATATCAGCAAGATCGTTTGTTCATACACTGAATGTGGTCTAACGTTGTCCAGAGTGAACGTAGTCTTTGCAATGTAGTATGCTCTATATGTTCTTGAATATAGTGAAAAATTAGATCTTAGCTGCTCGTTATCTTGTATTTTTTCAATTAGATAAAATATTTGCATCCAATGCACCCCACCTTTTATAGTACTTTTTATATAGAATAATGCATGGATGTGTCAAAGGTTCAATTAGTAATTTCTCTATTGCAAATCAAAACTGCATGATTTTGTTTATATAAAAAATGCAATTTCTCAATTTCAGAGCGATAAGAATAAATTGCCATCATAATTGGTTCTCCTTTGTGTTATCCACCTGTCGTCACTTCCATTTATCCTTGTCATGTTTTGTATACTCACCAAGTGGGCGGTGTTTGTTCACATTTTACACCAAGAATTTTCGCAAATCTACCCCACTCAGACTTGTTGATATATGGGTATATTTTGTCATTTTTCATAAAAGTAAAATGATTTTGGAAAACCCGACGTTGCTCAATGACTTCTTCGTTATTGGCAATATATAGGAATATAGTATTTATATAGTATTTTGTTAAGGCAATATGGTGGTGGGACTTTCAAGCTTTAGTTCTCATCCGAAAGCGAAATTTGTGATACAAGAAATACTTTCATTTTTTACAGTTAGGGATTATTGCGACAACCAAATTTCTTTTATCTTAACGTTTCAGATACAGGTCTGTTATAAGTTATGCCTAACCTTTTTATTTTTAATCCTTTTCGTTTATTATTATTATTATTAATTAATTTATTCGGGTTTTTTTTTCCTTTTTATATATTTATTCCCTGTGCTTGGGTCTGGTGGTTGGAAAAAATTTACAAAGACTCTACACCAGACCCGTTCTCTTCATATACTCTATTACAGATGCAGATACAAAAAAATGTATATTCATGAAAACTTGGATAATTTATTCGGTTTTGAATACTAGTAGGCCTTTTTGTTTTCATTTTTTTTTAATTAGTGCATAAGGGGGGGGGGGAGAGAGTATATGGACTCTGTATTATGTTTTTCTCGCTTCAACAAAACCCAATAAAGCTGTTTTGTAATTGTCAGGGTAGGGATTGCGCATGTTTCGGTGAAAAAAATATCAAATCGGTCTCATCGTTTTTGAGATAATTAGCATAAACTGGTAAAATGATTGCGGTGTTCAAATTTTGTTTTGTCCCCAAAACCGAAACAAGACATTTTTTTCAAATTTTAATTAATGAGCTTAATTTCATTGAAAAATTCGTTTGGGAAACTTCCAGATTTCCAATTTTTTGGCAGGAAATTTTTCATAAAAAATCAGAATTTGATACAAATTAGATATCCGGCCGCCATTTTGAAACGGAATGATGGATTTTGAATTGTTTTGTATCATATGAATTGTATTGAGTTGGTGTATCACTGTGTACAGGTTTAAAGATAAATAATACTGAGAATATTGTTTTTAAAGCGATCAAAATCCAGGGTCCACATGGACCTTCTGCACTTAAGTGTTAAGAAACTTGAATTTTCTTAAGTTAATTATACTTCACTTTAAACATGTACTTTTTAGTATTTACTAAAAAAGAAGAAAATTTATGTGGACAGTCTACATGGTAACATTAAGTACCACTTTTACTTAAGAAATGTGCACTATTGCTTGATTCTGAATAGTCAGCGAATTTGGAAACTTTGCCAGGAACAACCAAAAATTAAGAGATGTTTTCTGATAACTTTAAAAGAGGTGTCGATATTTCTTATTTCACCTTAGAATATTGAATCCAGTCTGAACATTCCATGGTCTGAATTTCAATATTGTTTTCAACAAACGCAGAATTCCATTATTTCAAAAACGCCCCAAAATTACATTGACCAGAAAATACCGATCATAGTAGATAGACATAACCATGACCTGAAAGACCTCAGAAAGTTTAATGTTGTCACAGGAAAAGCATTCCTTGAAAATGGGGTGAAATGACCTATGACCCAATGTCTGATATACTCATCACGCTCTGTTACATTGGATTGAAGATTCAGCCTGGCAAAGTTCAAACTTTTCCTGTTCCTTGTTCTTTCAATTTTAATATCAATATTACAGGCACTAGCCACGATCACCATGTCAAGTTCAACTTTCGGTGACATATACTGATTTTATTGCATTTGAGAAAGATCTTCCACTTACTAACTTATATCTATAACCATTCCTGTTGAAATTTGAATATTTATTGTAAAAAATACAATTTTTCGTGTTGTGACTTTTTCATTCTCCGGAGAATAAAGAATTCCTTGATAGCGTTTCTAGAAATAAATTATACATTCTCAAAATAATAAAACTTGTTTGAAGCTACCAAAAATATTTTTACTTAAGAGATCATATTTTGTATATTTAACCTTCCAAAAATAATAATATTCAGTTTTAAATCGACCACCACACTGTTGGAAAATCCCCAAGAAAGGAAATTTGGTTGAAACTCATCTTTATGAGTAATTAACAGGAATTTGTTTGTTTAGTTTGATTCTATTATGTGTCTCTTTGATTCAAATCAGTTTTCCATTGCCAAGTTGAATCATGGCTAACAGCTTTTATCTGATGAGAATGTTACTGCCTTGTTTGGCGATAAAAGTTTATATGCAATGTACTACCAAATGTTTTGTTATTTATATTGGAAAAGTTTTTTTAAAAATCACTGTAACAATCACTCAAAATGTTTTTATTTTCATTAACCCAAGTGCAAAACTTTATGAAAATTTCTGATATAGGCCCTCAGTTCCCTAGAGGTTAATTTTATCATGCATAAATGAAAAATATCAAGACATCGGTGTATCTTTTGCAGTTTAGTCAAATTTGAGACCATACTCAGAGTGACTACAGTCTTTAAAATTGACTTTTGTAAATACATCTCTCTATATCTATAATATATCACTTGATAGAAACATGTCAAAGTTAAATGCCCCCATGATACTTAGAATGGTGATAAAGTAGCTGAGTGCTTTAAAATGATCTCACATTTTTGCATGTTACAAGTTCATCCTTATCATAAATCTTGTTAAGGATGAAATGCATGTAGTCGTAATTACGAAACATAAATTTTAAATCATGAACATGATGAATAATTTTTTTAATTAAATAAAAATGATATGAATCTTTAAAATTGACTACTTGTAAATACATCTCTATCATATATCACTTGATTAAGGAACATGTCAAAATTAAATTCCCCTCCCCCTCCCGTGATACTTAGAATGTGTTTAACTTAAGTAGCTGAGGGCTTTACAAATGCCGTACAAATGATATCACTTTTTATAAAATCTGGCTCTATGTATAAAAACATTAATTCATATGTTATGATTGCTGTTTAAATGTGATGGCTCAGCCCGAAAAGGGGGACTTTGCAGATGATTTTATCATGTTATCTGTTACAGCATTTTGTAAGCTTTCAAATGACACCTTACTTGTTGGATTTGATCAAGGAGATCAAATTTTACAACAGAGAATCTGCTCAAAATTGTTATTATTTTCATTATTTTTTGCTGCCTATTTTCACCAGTGTTCTGTTGCAAAGTCACCCTTTTCTGGGTGAGTCATCACATCACAAATGTCCCCTTGGTACCCAATACATCATGACAGACCTTGACATTTGGAGTGCCCCCCCCCCCCCCCTTCGATAAAATATAGTCGGGTGTAACATGATTTCATGTTGTGAATGTTGTTTAAACGCTCCCTTGGTACCCAATACATCATATTATGACATATCTTGACATCCAAGTGATTTGTTTTGTTGCAATATGCTTATATAGTTAATTCTAAAAAATGAATAGTGCCACCAATAGTGAAATCTAAAATTATGGGCTAAAAATGATGTATTTTAATCAAACATAAGCATTAATAATTATAACTATTGTTGGTGACTTTAATATTATTTTTTATTGCAGTATCTTGTGAGCAGTCCTTCACAGAGCAGCCCTCAGACATAGAAGCAATACTTGGAGATGCAGAAGTAGTCCTCAAATGTAAAGTAGAGAATATAGCTGGCGATCTTCACTGGCAGAAAGACGACAAGGACTCCATAGCTATTGTTAACCCGAGAAACACGCCAATCAGCACACTAACAAGTAAGTCTTCACTTACCATAGAAACACACCAATAATGTTGCTAATATAGCAGGCGATCTTCACTGGCAGAAAGATGACAATGACTCCATAGCTATTGCTTACCCTAGAAACACGCCAATCAGCACTCAAACAAGTAAGTCTTCAGTTACCATAGAAACACACCAATAATGTTGCTAATATAGCAGGCGATCTTAAGTGGCAGAAAGATGACAACGACTCCGACATAGCTATTGCTTACCCTAGAAACACGCCAATCAGCACACAAACAAGTAAGTCTTCACTTATCATAGAAACACACCAATAATGTTGCTAATATAGTAGATGATCTTCACTGGCAGAAATATGACAAGGACTCCATATAGCTATTGCTTACCCTAGAAACATGCCAATGAGCACACAAACAAGTAAGTCTTCACTTATCATAGAAACACACCAATAATGTTGCTAATATAGCAGGTGATCTTCACTGGCAGAAATATGACAAGGACTCCATATAGCTATTGCCTACCCTAGAAACACGCCAATCAGCACACAAACAAGTAGGTCTTCACTTACCATAGAAACACACCAATAGTGTTGCTAATGTAGCAGGCGATCTTCACTGGCAGAAAGAAGACAAGGACTCCATAGCTATTGCTTACCTAGAAACACGCCAATCAGCACACAAGTAAGTCTTCACTTACCATAGAAACACACCAATAATGTTGCTAATATAGCAGGCGATCTTCACTGGCAGAAAGAAGACAAGGACTCCATAGCTATTACTTACCCTAGAAACACGCCAATCAGCACACAGACAAGCAAATCTTCTTCACTTACCATAGAAACACACCAATAATGTTGCTAATATAGCAGGGGATCTTCACTGGCAGAAAGACAACAAGGACTCCATAGCTATTGCTTACCATAGAAACACGCCAATCAGCACACAGACAAGCAAGTCTTCTTCACTTACCATAGAAACACACCAATAATGTTGCTAATATAGCAGGCGATCCTCCCTGGCAGAAATATGACAAGGACTCCATATAGCTATTGCCTACCCTAGAAACATGCCAACCAGCACATAAACAAGTAAGTCTTCACTTACCATAGAAACACACCAATAATGTTGCTAATATAGCAAGGGATCTTCACTGGCAGAAAGACGACATAGACTCCATAGCTATTGCTTACCCTAGAAACACGCCAATCAGTACACAAACAAGTAAGTCTTCACTTACCATAGAAACACGCCAATAATGTTGCTAATATAGCAGGCGATCTTCACTGGCAGAAATATGACAATGACTCCATAGCTATTGCTTACCCTAAAGGGACATCAAGTATAGACTAGTATATAGCAGGAGATCTGCACTGCTCGAAAGACAACCAACAAGGTCTCAATAGCAGACAGTAAGTGTTGATGATTTAATCCTATAGTAACATGTAAGTCTTCTAAAGTGTAATACATGTATAGTGTAGTGGCAAATATAGGAGACCTGTACTGGCAGAAAGATGGCATGGCATCCATAGCCGTGGCTTACCCTAGAAACACGCCAATCAGCACACAAACAAGTAAGTCTTCTCATATGTAATACCTTTATCATAGTAGTAGATCTTCACTGGAAGAATAATAGCTATCACTTACCCTCGAGGGACACCAATAATGTACAGACTAGTATTGTCCTACTCATATATATTGTAGAAGATCTGCACTGTATAAAGACAACAAGGTCTTAACTGAAATGCAAAGACAAGTGTTGATGATTTTATCCTATAGAAACATGTAAGTCTTCTCAAATGCAATATACCAAATATAGTAGTAGATCTTCACTGGTAGAAAGATGGCAAGGATTCCATAGCTGTGGCTTACCGTAGAAACACACCAATCAACAAACAAGAAGTCCTGATCAAGTGTCAGGTATATTAATATAACAGGAGATCTGCACTGGCAGAAAGATGGCAAGGACTCGATAACCATCACTTAAACACACCAATCAGTACACAAAAACAGTTGAAAAGCTGATTTATAGAAACATAAGTCTTCTTAAGAGTAATGTAGCTAATATAGTAGGAGATACACTTGCAGAAGGATAGCAAAGTCAGACTCCATAACCCCAAGAAACACATCAATGCACAGATAGTAAGTCCTTCTCAAATGTAAGATAGCTAATTCGCAGGAAATCTTCACTGGCAGAAAGATGTAAAAGGACCCCTATAGCCATTACTTACACAAGAAATACACCAATATGCACAGAAATGTAAGTGCTGATGAGTTGACCCAATTAAAGTCTCAAATGTAAGGTAGCTAATATAGCAGGAGATCTTAACAAGAACTTAGTCACTATTGCTTGTCCTAGAAACAGAAACACATCAATCAGATAGTAAATGTTGATGAGTTGAAACCTACAGGGCCTACAGCACCATATAATCACTGATAATTGATTTTTTTTTACCGTCAAGTTTTGGCCCCATTATAGAATTTATTTGTTGATGCCTCAAGGCTCAAAACAATAATGTTATTGTCTTCAGCAATACTTACATTTGGGCAAATAAGAGGGGAGCGTGGTCGAGCGGTTAGAGCACGGGTCCTGTAATGCAGAGATTGTGAAGTTCGAGCCCCGGGCCGGGCAGTTTTCGTCTCCTTGTTTCCTTGGGCAAGAAACTTTACTCTACTTGCTCTGTGGTCAGACAGTCACGTAAAGCCGTGGGTCCCCTGTACGAATAGACTCCTTCATGGGGTATGCATGTTGTGCAAGTACTTGTACCGGTATCATTGATTGATTGATTGATTGATTGATTGATATACCCTTTCCCAGGAAAGACTTGTGAAGGGGACTGAGTGCTTTATACTTAAACTTTTAAGTCCTGTATCAGCAATGTTGCTTACAGATTAACTAATACTAGACATTTAATTTTTCAATCTTTATTTATCTTCATACAGCATCACCAAGACTCTCCATAACTGGTGACTTTGCAGCTGGCGAGTACCATCTGCGCCTTACCAATGTCATCTTAGAAGACGATGGTGAATATAGGTGCTATGTTACGCCATTTGGGAATCATACTAAGATCACTTCAACATCAGCAAAGCTCACTATTGGAAGTAAGTATACAGTGCTACATGCTGGGACAGTAGCTACTATAAAACACCGATATCGTAAACTGGGGTGGCTTTGAACAGCGGGGTGACTTTGAACAAAATTTTGATGTGGAAAAAAAGTGACACATCTTGCCCGATACTGGTTTGTAGAGGATTTCAACCATCTCTGATTAACAGTCGAAATCCCGTACAAACAACAATCAGGTGAGATGAGTCGTTCCCCGGAGTCGTTCACAAATCATCTTGTCGAATTTTGTTCAAAGTCACCCTAGTTTACGGTACTGATGAGTAGGAGGACGACGGTGAATATAGACCTGTGCTATATTACGCCATTAGGGAATTATACTAACATCTGCTAAGATCTTGTCATCATCAGCAAAACTCACTAAAAATTTAATTCAAAATTCATTATACTGACAAATGCAAATGAGACCACTGACCCATATCCATCCTCAGAGATCTTTTCTGGTTTTTTTTAAGAGGGGTGGGGGGGGGGGGGGGGGGGGGAGGAGGTGAATTAGGTGATGTCTGGGATGACTATCAGTTTTGTCAGAGAAATTTTAAGATGGAACAACATAAGATTGTGCATAACAGCTCATAACATATGCATTGATATCTTGGGTGTGTAAGATTTCAGGTGAATGACTGGTCAATACCACGGGTCAATTCAGGGGTAAGGTAGTCATTAAGAGACAATGTTTTCTCACTTTAGGCATGATAAATTTTCAACATCAGGGTATGATGGATGATTACCATATATTACCAACCATGTCCACTCTCAAAAGACAAGATAAGATATTGTGTACTCCCATCATACATTGTTTCCTATAGTTATTTCTTTTATGTTTATCACAAGAGTGACACTAGGGACCAGCCCTTAGAAAGAGTGACAAATTGGCACTCTAAAAGAGTGAAATTTTCACTCCTTAAAGAGTGACAATTCACTCTTGAAAAGTGACATTTCACTCTTTTCTGAGCCAAAAATTCACTTTATAAGAGTGAAATTCCACTCCAAAATAGACAGTGAACTTTTCACTCTTTTACATTAAGAGAGTAAGTTTAAACTCACAAATAACCATTTAGTGGCTGCCAAGTAAAGTATATTTTGCCGCCAAATCATCGGCTCATAACATCTTCCTTGATCAAGCTAATGATTTCCAAACATGTGCCCATGGAATAAACCCTGATGTATTTTAATTCTCTCCATCAGATATGATACTAAGGCCTACAGTTCAGTTTAAAAGTTTTAAATGAAACATTGAAATCTAAGGTTCTTTTAGCATGCCGTTAAAAGAATATTTCACATTTAATATAACTTCTTAAGTTTTCATAAAGTCATTAACTTTCAATAATGCCTGTAAATTAATTTACAATTGAGCATGAAAGAAAGTTCATTCCCCCATCAGCCAACCTAATTTCATTCCCAAGTTACTTCCAATTACTGAGTCACACCTGAGGGCTTCCAATTGACCCAGGCTATCACTAGAGGTTGAATCCTACAACCCAGGGGAGCAATTGGTAGGATGATGATAGATTTATGGTTTTAGGTTGTTGTACTATTGTGTAGCAATTTGTCATTTTGAAATATCTTGAATAGTAAACATAGAAAATAGGTTATTGTAAGGGACAGAAATGCTGTAAGCTACTCAGAATTTACACTTGTAGAAAAACTACTTGTAAAAAAAAAGTAAACTTGAAATCATTTTGTCAGATGTTACATCAAATTATATGAATGAGGAAGGTTGTTTTACCCCAGGGGGAGGTCACTTTGTTTTCTGACCGGGTACCCCACATTACCAAAAAGGTGAGACCTGGACAGGTCTCATGACTATAGGGTATCAAAATTGCCAGTGATCTGGTTCTCTACAAGTCTCACAGAGGGTACACAAAAATTGACTTTAAGTCTCCAGTCTGATAGGTATCAAACTAAGAAAGAATGAATGAATTATGGGAGAGTGGTTTACGTCTCCTTGTTTCCTTGGGTAAGAAACTTTACTCTCCGTGGTTCTGAAGTCACGTTAAGGGGTGGTCAAAAATCAACATCACCATCATGTTCCTTGTGAAAATTCCTTTCTGGAAATGTATACTTTTATTAACTTTAAGCACTTTGTTCAAAAGTTATGGTACAAAATAAATTTGCAATTAATTATTGTCGGGGTCCCGACAATAATTAGAAAATGACACATTTGAAAAAATGGTTTTGGGATCATAACATATACCACAGGCATGAGAATTTTCAGATAATTATCCGATTTCAGATATTTTGTCATCCAAAAGCATCCAAATTCAGATAATTTGGGGGCTTGATTTAACCTTTTTAGTGGTTTCTTGGTTAAATTTTACTAAATTCAGATATTTTCATGAAAAAACATTCTCATGCCTGAATTACCAGCTGAGGATTCGTATCAGCTAAATAATTCAATTTTGATTGAGATGACCTTGAGGGCGAAAAAAAAAGGGATCATGAATTGCCCCTTTAAGCCGTTGGTCCCCTGTGCGAATGCTCCTTCTTGGGTTGCTGCATACAGTGTTTTCCTGGTGAGTCTAATGACAATATGGAGTTTTAAATTCCCAATAAAAGTGTTAAAATAGTGACGAGTTACATTTCACTTTTGATTTCTTGAAATAATTTGATTTTGTCACACTGATTTGCATAGGTCTCAGGTAGGGTATTCTCTTTGATTTGAACAGGTATGGTCCCTGATAGGGTATCTATTCGATCGAACACATAGTAGATTTATGGTCTCGAATTCATATTTTTGACAATTTTTGGTCTCACATAGGGTCACTTTTGGACTCTGCGGAACTCTGGTGTTTATCCGAACACAAATATCAGTTACCCCCTGGGCCGTAACCCCACTGAATCTCACAATATCCCAATCCATAACTTTAGTCAAGAAATTAAATTTGCTTTAAGGTGGCTTAGCACAGATGCGGTGTCGGACACGAATGAGCTGATATCAGCGGTGTTGGACACAATTTCAAAGTATTTATCCCGGGCTTTTAGCATACTTTCTGGCGTACTGTATCTTGCGCTTTAATATAACGCGATCTTACACGTGCGTCATTTTTATATTCACGCATAAGACCATGCGCGTTACTCCTGATGACGCATGGCTCTAAGCGCACAGTGTTTAATTACTCCTTGCTAAAAAAATGCCAATTTTTTGCTTAATTTTGCCTATTATCTCAAAAAGTAAGTCGGTGACCATATTTTTTATTACGTTTTTTTAAAGAACTATATAAGGACCAAAACATATGTGAAAAAGAGAGAAAAAAAATAGAGCCGTTTTTAAATTATAAGTGTTTGTGTCCGATTTATGTTTATTTAGACGTCAATGGTAAAAAGTGGTAAAACATAGTGTTTTTGAAATGGATTTTTCTCAAAAACTAAATCGGTGACCCCCTTTTTTTATTTAAGAAATTTGATCAGCACACATAAAAACACCATATATCAAAAAATAAGAAAATTAAATAGAGGAATTCTATGTGTGCTAAGCCACCTTAAGTCCAAATTCGTCAAAAACCTGAATTAGCTATGAATGGCTGCCATAGCTGCAGCGCCAGGTCCAGGGTACGAATCCAGGAAAAATCGGTTTTTGACTTGCAGATTTCCGAGATGTGGTCAAAAGTGTTAGGGTTAATGGTTAAGAACCCGAAAAGACTCCAAAACAAATGCCTATCAGAAGGTGTCATGGTGGCTTTAGTCTTTGGGGTTGAAACCCAGAACTGAGTTGAAAATCATGAAATGTTTTGGATGATTCCAAAAAAATTATTCAAATGTTATAATATAGTTGCATTTTATAAACTATTTTATTGAGGTGAGGGACATCACTACTGATGATACTTTACATAAGATAAGCTCCTGTATATTTTCAACTCTAAATAATTCAAAAAGTCTTTACATGCATTTCTTCAATGGTATTTTAATAGGACCAAATCAACCAATATAAAGGACACACCGAGATTTTTTTGTACTGGGCAATCAATTTGCCCATCTCTGATTTAACCTGGAATGAATTATTTCTGCTTGGCCTGTTTGTCAAGATGTCTGACCTGCAGTGATTTGAGAGTCTGGGTGAAGGGCCATGCAGTAAAGAGTCATCCATGGGTAGGGGCCACACAAATTCAACTGAGCATGAATGCCAAGAAAATTTCCTTTTGGTAAACCTTGTAAAAACAAAGATGAGATTTTTGATGAAAAACAACACTTTCTTATGTTTTTGTTGTCCAGAGTTACATTTATTCTTCAAACAAAATGTCCCCATAGATAAAACTAAACAAACAATTAGGCCTTAACAACTTCTTGAAAAAGGCACCTTAATGATAAATATTTAATATGTACGGAAAAAATTGCTAGCTATAGCTTACCCTTGATCGTAACCTGTACAAGTGTGTCCCCCTTCCTTACATTCCATTACAAGTCTACACCGAAGATAAGTTTAAGGGGAGCTTGTCAAAATAAACTGACATGGTTGTTTACTACATGGTTGCACTGATTAGTAAGGGTGTATAATTCTACAACTCCCCTTACTAATCAGTCCAACCATGCAGTAAGACCCAAACCATAGTCTGCGCTAGATTGCGCATGTTATTGAATTGCCATATACATTGGACCAAATGTTTGTTACCCGTTCATACTTTAAATTCGATGGCAAATATTTGGTGACGTCACGACCAAATGTTTGGTTGGAAAAATTTGTTTTGAGGCCAGTTCACTTAATTTATTGAGCCCTCCCCCCCCACCTTAAATTTCATTTACAAGTTTCACTGTGTCAATTAGATGTGTGTAAGGGGTGCACCATTTTTTTTAGGGGGGGGGGGCATGTAAGTTGGGGTCTAGTCCAGTTGTTGTTCTTTAGCTGCCGTCAAGATTTTTTTTTTCGCCGCCTTTAATTTGGCGATACGTTTTTTTTTTTCAAAAAAACTTCCATGCCCCCACCTGAGAATCAAATGGTGCACCCCTAAGCTTGTCAAAATAAACTGAGATGGTTTTTACTGCATGATTGCACTGATTAGGGGTTCTCAACTAGTTCTTACAATGCGCAACATAAATGAGAAAATTGTAGGCTAAACCGCCACATGCATCTGTTTTTCAGTGTATTTCTAATGTATTTCTCTGTTTTTTGAGAGAGCAAAAGCGCCAATCTGTAACAGTCAAAGCGCCAATTTTAGCATGTGCACCCCTTATTGAGAATGCCTGGTCTAACAGTTCAAGTGTCATTCAATTTTGTAAGTTTACACACTACCGTGTCCAGTATCTTTTCCATGGGTGTGTGTTTCGGGTGGGGTGGGAGATGGGGTGGAGGTAAGTGCAGGATGTGAGAGGAGCGCTTCAGCCCATGAAACTCCCCCTCCTCTCCTTGAACATGGGAGTGTTGCAACTTGAAAATTGTAGTACCCAGTAGGCCTAATATGATAATATTGCAGCTAGCACAATATTTACATCAGGTTATGTGTTAGGCTGGATGGGTTGTTTGGGAGAAGAGCATAAACAAAGTGTCAATGTTGTTCGTTCTTTCAAGTTCAAAGAGTAGCATGTTTTGAAGATGTCACTAAGGTCACATGTCTGAGAGTGATAACTATGCAAAAACAGAATACCCATCCAGTTGTCAAATTCAACAAATTGCAATATTTTATTTTTTTTTCTGTTTCTTTTCTTTTTTCCTCTTTTTTTCTTATTTTAAACTTTGCTTTGTGGAAAATGTGTTTAAAAAATATCCTCTTTTACCGGCGGGCAAACCTCTCAAGTCAGTCGGGCGAATGTTTTTCTAAAAAAAAATTTGCTTAAAAAAACCCAAAAATCTGGAAAAAAATGGGAGAAAACTGACTTTTTTATACAAAGCTTCAAGAGACATTAAAAAGCTCTCTCCTCTGGATGATGCTTGGAGAATGTCCACATTATTGTCAGTGATGTTGGTGGAACACTGGGTGAGATGTGTTCTCATAGGTTCATCTCGCTGTATGTGCTATTTGAAGGGGGTTTGAAGATGTCGGCATGTTTCTCCGACATAGCACGCCGCACAGCGTGAACATGTGAGTTGGTAGACAACCCCATTTCTTAACATCTTCTCCACGGGTGGTTTAAGAGAAGGGAGCACAGCGCCCGCATCGGTGCAGACGGAGGCCACCTGTTGGCCCAGAGCACAAACATTTTGAACATTCATGTGACTTCAGATTATAGGGTAATAAATAGC
>JXSR01S033917.1:0-16436 GCA_000969725.1 Ophiothrix spiculata
AAATAATATTAACTCAATATTCAAATATTTTTCTTATTTTCTTATTACTAAAAAGTTATTTACAGCAGAAAAAACTACACTTATGTCTATAACTATTTGAAAGAATATCCAATTAGCCGGTCAAAGGTCATTCCAATTTAGCTTGGAGTCGCTATGGCAATTTAGATCCTAAAATGCCTGTTTTCAACGATTCATACATCTCTGATGTCCAAATAAAGCTCACGAGCATGAAGGTATAGTGTATGTGTTTACCTAGAATTTGTTAATAAATTTCATTCCATTGCAGACTTTGTGACATTGTTGGGCATTGTTTTTTGTTTTGTTTTTACTTTTTTGATAATTTGATTGAATGAAATGGCAGCAATGCAATGCATTGCCAATGCATGAATGACAATGTCAATGATTGCCATTGCATTGCCAATCACATGATCATCTGCAGGCATTCATACATCATGTATGTACATCATTATCATTTGTTTTGCTTATATGACTGTGAATCATCGATGATCATGTGGTGTATCACAGTCTTAGGCATTCAAACACGCTACAGAGTTCATTGCCAATCAACAACGATGCATCCATGCGTCCACGTATTTTTATCGCGCGAGGGTGGCTTTAGCCACCCGAGGCCGAGCGTGATAAAAATACGCCGACGCATCGGATGCAAAACTACTTCTGGAGCTATAGCAAACACATCTGGCTCAAAATAAGATCATGCATGTTTCAAATTCAAAATGGCCGCCAAAATAGCATATTTTAACTAAAATTGACAAAAAATATCTTTTGAAATGCTAATTATCATCAATAATCAACAGAAAATGACCTTTAGGGCTACAACAAGATCATATGTCCTCTAAATATGATGTAGAAATGTTTAAAATTCAAAATGGTTCCCGTACCAAGATCCAAAATGGCCGCCAAAATATGTTTTAATACACAAAAATGTGTTGAAATGACTTAAAAACAGCATCCAGCACACCAATTATCATAAATAATCAACAGCAAATAACTACAACAAGATCATTTGTCCCCTAATTATGCTGTTAACATGTTTAAAATTCAAAATGGCATAAGTATCGAGGTCCAAAATGGCCGCAAAAATATGTTTTAATGCATAAAATGGGCTAAAACGAAGTTAAAAACAGAATCAAGCACTAACTATATGTTCAAAATAATTGATGGCAAGTAGTTTTGAGTGTTTCAACAGATATATTTGTCCCATAACTAGGCTGTAAACAAGCTTAAGATTCCAAATGACGCCTGCACTGAATTCCAAAATGGCTGCTAAAATAAATTTTTATGCGCTTGAAATGGGTTACATGACTTTTAAACAGCATCAAACACACTATACTTTTCAGGATATTTGATAGAAAGTGGTTTTGAGTGTTACAACAGATGCATTTATCCCCAAATTAGACTGTTAACAATCTGAAAATTCCAAATGGCACTTGCACCGAGATCCAAAATGGCGGCAAAAAAATGGGTTTTTTTGCTAGAAATGGGTATACGACATTAAAACAGCAGCAAACACACTATACTTTTCAGGACATTTGATGGAAAATGAGAGTTACAACAGATGTATTTGTCCCCAAAGTAGGCTGTTAATAAGCTTCAAATTCCAAATGGCGTCTGTACGGAGATCCCAAATGGCCGCCAAAATACTTATAAATGCTATACAAATGGGTAAAATGACTTTAAAACAGCATCAAACCCACTATATTTTTTTGGATATTTGATGGTACATGGTTTTGAGAGTTACAACAGATGTTACTTGTATTTGTCCCCAAATAAGGCTGTTAATAATCTTCAAATGGCATCTGTACCGAGATACAAAATTGCCGCCAAAATACATTTAAATGCTATACAAATGGGTAAAATGGCTTTAAAACAGCATCAAACCCACTATACCTTTAAGATATTTAATGGAAAATATAACTATATTTGTCCCCAAATTAGCCTGTTAACAAGCTTAAAATTCCAAAGGGAGCCTGTACTGAGATCTAAAATGGCCACCAAAATAGGTTTTAATGCACTAAAAATGGGTTAAACAACTTCAAAACAGCAACAAACACACTATAATTTTCAAGATATTTGATGAAAAATGTTTTTTAGAGAAACAACAGCTGTATACGCCCCCAAATTAGGCTGTTAACAAAAATATGGTGTGTTCGATGCTGTTTTAAAGAAGTTTGACCAATTTTTGAGCACATTTAAGCGTATTATGGTGGCAATTTTGGATCTCAGTACAGGCACCATTTGGAATTTTAAGCTTGTTAACAGCCTAATATAGAGGAAAATATACCTGTTGTAAGTCTCAAAACCATTTTTCATCAAATATCTTGAAAAGTATAGTGTATTTGATGCAGTTTTAAAGTCTTTTAACTTATTTGAAGTGCATTAAAATGTATTAAAGCGGCCATTTTGGATCTCAGTACAGGCGCCACTTAAAATTTTAAGCTTCTTAACAGCCTAATTTGGGTACAAATATATCTGTTGTAACTCTCAAAACTACTTTCCATAAATTATTTTGAACATGTAGTGTGTATGATGTTGTTTTTTTAGTCATTTAAACCCATTTTTGCGCAATAAAACATATTTTGGCAGCCATTTTAGTCCTCGGTACTGGCACCATTTTGAATTTTAAACATGTTAGCATTATAATAAGGGTGCAAATGATCTTGTTGTAGTCCGAAATGTCATTTTCTGTTGATTATTCATGATAATTTGTGTGGTTGATGCTGTTTTTAAGTCGTTTTAACCCATTTTAGCGCACTAAAACGTATTTTGACGGCCATTTTGGATCTCAGCACGGGCGCCATTTTGAATTTTAAACATGTTAACATCATAATTAGGGAACAAATGATCTTGTTGTAGGCCTAATGTCATTTTCTGTTGATTATTTATGATAATTGGCATTTCAAAGGATATTTTTGACAATTTGAGTTAAAATATGCTATTCTAGCGGCCATTTTGAATTTATAAACATGCATATAATCTTTTTTTTTTTGGCCAAATGTATTTGCTACAACTCCAGAAGCAGTTTCCCTGTGATTTTTTTAAAAATCAAGTTGTTTATAAGTTGTTTTAAAACTATTATAATGAAAATATAGCATTTTGGCGGCCATTTTGGACGCCATCTTGAATTTCAGAAAATGCCCACAGGGGATTTCCGGGGACTTTTTATCAGTGATTGTACACATATTTTTGGACCTATTCTGAAAAATTCAGCTTGTTACCAAAAATGTCCATGTTAAAACTAATACTCTTGGACTATTTTTCAAATACAATTAGTATTTTTCATTTTATGCACAGATTACCGTTATGTGATAGGTTGTAATATACAGCTTGCCACAAGCCAGTTTTTTGGCTTGTGTTTCTCGAGCAAAATTTACCTTTCCGAATAAAGAACAAATCAGGGAAATCAATCTTGCATAAAAATATGATGATGACATTGAAAAAAATTATCATGTCATTAACGTTAGTCCCAGAGCTGTGACCAAGGACTGTCATTAACATAAATCATTGGGCATTGTAATTTCTATAGGTCCTAGGTCACAGGTAATATGCATAAAAATATAGCCATTTAGTGGACCTATCGACAGTTATCTCTGAACTCCCCCGAGATTGTTATGTGATAGGCTGTCCTATACAGCTCGCCTCAATGTCTCGAGCAAGGATTACCTAAATTTTAAACTCATCTATTCATGGTCAGTGATTGTGAGTTGTTGATTTTATGACGTCATTATATGGTGCAAAGCCAAAATCCTTAGAAGAAATTCAACACTGGTCACCATAGAAACATATTTTAGGGTACCGGTACCGTAGTCAGTAAATATTAGCCCCAGCCCTGTAATAGCATATTTTAAAATGCAGTCTTCTGGTTTGAATTATATATTATAGGTGTAGAAAAATATGCATTTGCAACATGGGTACTGGGAGTTCCAAGTCTAAAAATGCGGCAGGCAACAAGACTGTTGTTGCTGATGTGGTCATACCAGGCAAGAGTCAACCGGTCAAAGTGACTGGTCAGCTGGATCCATCCAACTCACAGACCAATCAGCTACCCAGTGGTGGCGGTCAAGCTCAGGTGAAGAAAGTGGCTCCGAATAAATATAGCTTGCAGTTGGGAGAGAAGAGTGTTGGGGTAAGTGAAATGTGTCATTTGGTGGGTTCGCATAATTCTCAGTATATAGTTTTAAAAGATGTCAAATCTACCATCGACTGATTGAGCATAATTTTTTTTCAAAATTGTTTGCTATTTTGTCAAGTAGTAACTCTTAAGTCATTATTTCTGGAAATTTCATTAAAAATTGGAAATATCTATATGTTACAGTTTCAAATTTGAAGAGGGTGACCATAATTTCCTGGTGTACACATGCACCAGATTTATTTACCAGATTGTATTAAAATGTGATGACTCACCCTGATCTAAATCATTATCAAATACATGCTCATATGTATAGAATAGTAAATGATATCAAAACAAATTCTAAATGATGTAAGTTAAAATATACAGAATCATCAAACTTGCTCATTTTGTATGAAGGGAATTCAGAGCTAGCATTTTGATATGACTTTTGTCACTACTTGCAGTAAGTAAATATTTTACATACCGGTCCTGACATTTTATACTGCCACTTAAAGTCACTTTAAAGAAGGCATCTAGTCAACTCCAGAAGCTTGTCATGTACCCTGTCACCCATCTCTAGTTCCATTTATATGATGTCGCTTCCTGTAGTATGAAAACAGGAAAACATTATTTGGTTTCTGGACTTACTAATCCAGAAATTAGCTATTGGAAGATCGTGCAATATACTTTTTAACATACTTCATTTGCAAGTGATTTAATTCACAATCTTGAATACCTGGCAAAAGCACATGTATTTGAAATAGCAAATTCATGGAAATAACTGTTGGTACAGTTTCTGAAAGCAGCAAGTACCTGTGAAATTGTTTAATTACATATTTTTACAGTATTTAAATTACAGCGATAATAACATTTTTCTTTTCCATCTATTCCTCCAGACATTTGATGTCCTTGATGCTGGTGGTGATTTTGCATCTTATTTAGCTAATGCATCAGAGTTAACCATTACCAATATCCAGGAAGCTGGGGAGGATGAGACTGATGGCACCTCTAAGTCAATCCAAATTCAGCTGGATCAGGTAATAAACTAGTAATTTTTGACCAGCGTGATGCTTTATTGTTATCCTCCCAAGTACTCTTCCCAAAAAGAATTTGAAATCCAGCAGTTGGTTTTTATTTCTACAAAAGAATTTTGTATTTAATGGAAGTTGACCTGATTTGGCCATAAATTTAACATATACTTGTGATGAAGAATGTTTGATTTAGTAGCTTGAGTCAATCAGATTTGCAATCAAATGTGTCAAAAAATGAAAAGCCTTTAGTATAAATTTTCCAGTAAATATGAAGGAAACATAATTTTGGTATATATAAGATTTATAGGAGCATGAGGAATATGAGCCTTTGTGTGATATAAAATTTCCAATTTGATTTTGAAAAGTGTGGGGGGAAGTCTACAACTGATTGGGTGCATATACTTAATCAAAATATACAGAAATACTCATAGAATTAAAACAGAATATCAGAGTTGTCTGGAATTTTCAGCATAGGTTTATTATGTGGTTCTCTATAGAATAAAAGACCAAACAAAAGATGTTTGGATCTCAGCCAATCCCTGACCATTTCTTCAAGGCAGGCGTTGGCATATTGTTATGGCCATTATTTCTCATCTTTGAATAATTTCTCTCTGACAATATTTTTCCCAGAATTCCAAGTCCAGTGCTAGCTACAGTGATGATGAAGACTGGGAGGATGTGATAGATGGTATAGATGACTCATCATCTAGCTCGACGTCTCCTACATCAGAGGCTGGCGATGCAGGAGGAGGACGCAAAAACAAACTCAAACATGAGCTGAAGAAGAAACGTGCCTTCCTGAGTCAAGAAGAGTATGAACAGGTGAATAAGGCCTAAGAAAAATATGTTTGTTTGCCCTCCGCGACCGATCCTAAAATGCTAAAAATTTGGGTCGGGTATTATAGTTTTGTTTTTTTTCTTCAAACATGTAAAATATGAAAACTCAATATTTTTCAATGGAAAACGTAAAATTAAGCAGTATAAAGTCACATTTAGTAGTATAAAATGCATATATTTCCTCTAAATAATAACCCACTATCTTTGATTAAGCCCTGCATTGCTTGGTATTCATGATAACATCCATGGAATGACATCATTCTCTAAAATATATAGAGGCCGGAAAGTTTTGTTGGTAAAATGTGAATATTAATGAGTTCTTACGTGATTAATTGGATAAAAGTCCATGTGATCTGGCGTTCCGGAGATTTACGATTGGATTTTGAAAATGTCTATTGGATGTGTAGTGTAGAGATTAATTGCAAAACATCATCATCCTGAACCACAAATGGCTTTAACTTTTTCTACATTTCTTTTCCAATTTGTAGATGATAGCCAATCACAAGCAAGAAGTTGAGCTGATGAATCTCTTGAGGGAGAAAGAGAAAGAAAGACAAAAATTTACTCTTGCAAACAAAGTGGCACATCGCAAGAGGCGTCGGATGGCCAGGAAAGCTGAGAAGATGGCGTTGGAGGCTCTGAAAGAAGGCAAGGTAAGTTGGAAAGACATGAACATTGTTGATTCCATTTGAAAACTGCATCACTTATGTGCAAAATACATATTTCAAATTAATCCAGAAATTTTTCAAAAGAATATTGTAGGAGATTTAAAAAAAACACCTTTTATTTATTCCAAATTCAAATTCAGACATTTTTAGGGCGGTAAGTAAAATCGTCAGAAAACATTTTGACTCAATTTTCAACAAAAACTGTAATTCTATTACTAATTCCATTTGAAATTGTATCTGGAATGTATGTTTAGTCCATTTAGTATTAATTTAAGATGTAATAGCTCAATAAAATGTATGCTTTAATCAAGTGATTTTCTGTCTAAAATTTCATCTCATTTCATTTATTTGTTTCATCTCATCATACACAAGAAAATACATATAGTATCATAATGTACATAATATTTAAGATATGGTCATTTTCACAATCAATGGTGTAACATCTGTCTCAGAAGGGTCACATTTTCAAACCATTTTTATCATCCTTTTTTCATTCAATTAATGTTAAAAAATGTTCAAATTTAGGAAATTTTAATGTTCTGAAGCTTAAACTACATCCTTTCTATGAAATGAATGGTGCCGACTATGGTCCAAAGGGCAAATTGCAACAAGATGAGTATTTTATAAAGTTGGTATGAAGTTTGCAAAATAAAGGAAGAATTAACTACAAAAATTGTTTTTACAGTTTGGAATAGATTGAAGTTTAACTGGAGACGCAAGTTTGGGTATATACCGGAGGGCTTTTAGAAATTTGAACATTTCAATTGCCATTTTTACAGGAAATTCTGAACTCTATGGATATTTTTTTATTTTAGAATACATCCCCAGAGGGAACATGAATTCAAATTCTCATCGTTAACTACCCTTTGTGGGGATATCTTACCATACAAGTTTCAAAGAAATCCAATTCAGTTTTTGTAATGTTGACATTTCCTAAGTATTTGTTTCGGAGGTTACATTTGTTAACAATTTTAAGCAATAATGAACTAAACCAAACAAATATTGATGCCATAAGGTTATCAAAGTATTTATAGGTTTAAATAATTCACTCAACAAGAAAAATAAGTAGAGAAATAAACATCTTGTTGCTCCTGGAATTTACAAATTGAAAATTAAACATTGATGCAGAAATGTTGTACATTGGCCAGTTTCGGAGGTTACATATATTTGTTAACATTTTTGAAATGTTTAGAAAAATTAATAAATTTTAAGTCATCTGCAGTGTACATGACTAAATGATTAATTTTAATACCAAATAAACCAAAACCTTGGACACTTGGGAAAGAAAAGACAACAATTATTGTTCTGTTTGTTTTGGAGGTTACATTTTGTTTCGGAGGCTACAGGTGTTAACGGAAAGTTAAGATTGGCTCTGAAATTATGGTGTTTTAATGCATTTGCCCAATTTACTTTCAGACAAGTTAGGAGTGTTTGTCGCAACATTTTAATGAGTTCCAAGGTATGTTAACAGTATTCATTTAAAAATCTGATCAGTAAACAGTTTGTTTCAGAGGTTACAGCGGTGTTAACGGAAAATTTAACATTTCATTTCACATACTCAAGAAATCCTATTAAGTTGTTAGATTAAAAAGATTTTGTGTGTAACTTAAAGTACCACTACTAATGTTATATTATAATAACAAGTGAACAAATTCAGCTTGATTTAGTACCAAAAGTGACCTGCTAGATGTGGTTATCAATTGTTAACGGAAAATGTAACCTCCGAAACGTCGAAGTTCATCGTCTCTGTCCACAGAAATTAAATCGAGCTGATGCTGAAAAATATACCAGCAAGAAAGGTTGAACACTTGTCTATAACTACAAGGAAAAAAACTGGAAATTTAATCCAATACAATAAAATAACAAGTTGCTAGAAATAGGGTGTGCAAAAAGTGAGACAGCTGTAGGAGCATAAAGTGGGCACATCTTGGGCCATAAAATCTGAAAAGAAAAACACGTAAAGTTTGTTAAGCTACCTGAGGTAGGCTTTACCTAGGACAGTTTCCTGGCAAAAACTCATAGAATTCCGCCTCTCGGTTACCAAGCTACAGATCAAAATGTGCCAAATTGAAAGTTACACCATTGATTGTGAAAATGACCATATACATTGTGTAATTTTGTATAATAATAAACATCTGAGTATAATAAAAGACGATTCATACAAGTATATGAGAGACATGGATGCCTCCAAAAATGCTAGGCGTGTGGGTGGAGGCACCCACATTACAGAATTAGAACAAAATATAATTGGTATAGCTGGAATCATGCTGTAAGTTGCATACATAGAGTTAGACAGAATTACAACAGAAAACAAGACAAAAACTAAACAAAACAAACACAAAAAGTAACCTTAAAACCTTGCTATGAATAGAGAAGCATAAATCAAATAATGCATGTGTGAGGGTGGTGGGTTACACAGACGTGTATCTCATGAATTATACTGTATGTAGTATATTAAGGTATCAGAGGAAAGAGAAGAACTGATCCAAATTTAACAATCCATATGCACATGTAACACAGAATTGTTATTTCTTGCAGAATGGTAAAGTTAAAAGTGAACCAATTTATTGCATTGAAACATTTTTGCTTTGAAAATGCTGTGTAAGTTATTCAGTATACTTGCTATCGGAATTTGCAACAATCGTTTTCCTGCATGTTAAAACTCAACAACTTCTTTACAATAAGTTATTTCTCCTGATTGTTGAATTTGGGATATAGAAGTTACTTTTTTATCATGATTTATAATGTCAGCAGCCTTAAAAAATAATAATAATCAATCCATACGTAGTGTTTAGCAGGTTGTTATTTCATTCATGATTAATAATTAAAGCATCCATACCCTATTGTTGTTTGCTTAAACACTCCAACACCCAGGGTGAAGAAGAAAATGAACGACTGAAAACACTACAGGAAGAAATGGACAAAGCCAAGACCAAGTTTGAGTCTGAGATGGCATCCAAAAGTAAGATGATGACGGATACAGAATGTGAAGTTATCATGGCAACACATAAGAAGAAGATGGCTGAGCTTGAGGAAGAGATGGAGGAGGAAGAGAAGAGACGGAAGATGTCACTGGCTGATAAGCTGGCAGAGAGGAAGGAAATCAGGAAGAAGAGAAAAGCAGAGAAAGAGGAACAAAAAAGACTTATGGAGCAACAACAGGTATGATAAGGTTGTTGACTAACTTTGATCCAAGTTTAAGCCACAAAATGCAATTTCTTGGCGTATGGGATTTCAGAAAGCTTTTTTCTTACTTTAAGAGTTTCTTTTTGTATGGGGTATGGGTTTTCTTTTGTTTTTTTGGTTCCATTTTAGTATTTTCTCAAATGTCTAAAGGCTGAGTTAGACCTTCAACTAGAATAAACAGTTTTTGTACTCTAACTCTCAAACTAATTGCATAAACCATATAAAAGTATACATTATTAGAAGTGGATTTTATACCCTGAACATATTGTTGATATCAGTTTATGACCAAAGATGTCAATTTTGGCAACAAAATGCCAAAGAACATATTTTTTGCCCCAAAATTTCTGGAAAGCCTAACTAAAATTTGCATTCGTGAAATTTTGAACTTTTTTTGCTTTTGGGAATTTAGAAACAAATGTATAGGAAGTGTTTTCTCAATTTTTTTTAATTTTCATCTTATTTTTTGAAAAATTGCCAAAAATAGACCAAAAATTGCCATTTTGGTGGCAGCAGTGAGATTTTTTACATTTGTTTTTAAATTCTCTTACAGAAAATGTTTTAGAAAGAAAAGATTTATATTCTTATATGCTTACTCTTAGTGTATTCTGAGTAGAAAATAAAATCTTTCCCTAGAAAGATCAATTTTGAGAATTAAGCTTTCAATACTCTATGGATTAATGCCTAGTAGGAGGTGGGTGAAAACAAAGGGTAGGAAACCAGAAAGATGAAAGGGTCAGTCCAGAGATCAGACGGAGGAAAGGGCATATGTTCTCTTTGTATGGAGGTTGCTGGGGTAGTATCATTCTGCAATCTTGATAAAAAAAAAATTTTAAATCTCTGAATCGCTTGAGTTCAAATTTATCTTTGTGTTATGGTATAAATTAAGTTGACATTACTGAGTGATGACATTACATCACCCTATAAAAACAGATTTTCAGTTTCAAACACTTGAAAACTTGTCCAGGTGTACTATACAAATTGTAAACTAATCATGGACTATTCTCCTCATGTCAACAGAAAGCGAAAACTGCCAGTGTGAATGTAGACGATAGATCAACAAGTGACCTTAAACGTGAAATCGAACAAAAAGAAGCTGAGTTCCAAAGAGAAGTAGAAGCAAAGAAGAACAAACTGTCAGCAGATGAGTACAATAGATTACTCTCTCAACATCAACAGGAAATGGCACGAATGAAGCAGACACTTGACAAGTCTACTGAAAGACAGAGACAGTCATTCCAAGACAAGCTAGCAGGGAGACGGCTGAAGCGAAAGGGTGGACAAGGCCACAAGGTATATAAACAGGCCAATTTATAGTCACGTGAAGAAAACCTTTTCACTTTTACGCGTCCTGTGCGCCAAGGTTAAAGTTCAAACTCAACTCACACGATACTCGTGAGCTCGCGTGATTTGTCTGTTCTGTTGCTGCGTGACTTGAAGATCGATTTGATTGGTTTGTTGTTCACGCACAATGCGATTTGATCCCGCCAAGAATGAAAAGGTTTGTTTCAGATGACTATAGATGATCAGTTGCTAACTTCTATGCATTTGGTAACATCTGTGTATCACTTTCTCCATGATGTAATTCCATGAATGCAGATGTGCTGATATGAGTAACATATTCATAAAGAAAGTTACATTTTATAGTTAGGTGATTTGTAATATATATAATTTAATGTGTTAATGACCTTCAATCCTGGATGCTTACCAACAGGCTGAAGCTAAACCAGTCCAAAACGGAGTTCTTTGTTGCCTCATCTCCTCATTATTATCAGTCGTTAAAGCATCTTACTCTCCCACTCAGTGACCAAAAAATAATTCCCCCCCCCCCTCCACTGTCCATAACCTTGGCGGTATTTTTGATCATTCTATGACCATGGCTAATCATATCACTGTGTTATCCCGTTCTGTTAACTGGCAGCTGCGAAATTTGTATCGAATTCGCAAATTTTTGGATATAACAACTTTACAAAATATTGTTCGCACTCTCATCCTATCCAAGTTAGATTATTGCAACTCTCTGTTATATGGCACTGATAAAAAACAACTAAATCGCCTCCAAGTCCTGCAAAATAGATGTGCTCGTTTTATTTTCAGACAACCTAGACGCTCACACGCCACTCCACTTTTACGATCCCTTCATTGGCTGCCCATTCCTGAGAGGTTTCAATTTAATGTGCTGTGCCTTTGTTTCAAAGCTTTCCACCAGAAGTCACCTCAATATTTGTCCTATTAATTTCAGCTCTATAGGACCAAGTATGCTCTTCGTTCTGATTTTACCATCACTTTCTCTGTGCCCTGCTCCAAGAAGCAATTGGGTGATCGTGCTGTATCAGTTGCTGGTTCCCGTCTTTGGAACGAGTTACAGTTGAACATTCGTGGTTGTAGTGAATTGTCTGGGTTCAAGGGCCGTCTTAAGTCTCATCTTTTTCCTGTCTAAAATTTTTCCCTTTCCTTTTCTCTAGCGCCTTGCATACTTTGTAAAAGGCGATATACAAATCTCATTATTATATTATTATTAATATTATAATATTTTGCTTCAGGGTTGTTTTGTACAAATATCAAGCAATCGAAATGAAACTCCCATGCTATTGTTTTCTTTATAATATAAAAATAATCATCATGTATGAATTAAATTGCGCAACATCAATGGAACATCACACCGGTATTTGCTTTTAAGAATTTAAAAAAGGAACTTGACAATGGAAAAACATCATTACAATGTACCAATCAATACAAAGAAGGGTAACTTCAAAATCATAGCTAAGGGCCTGGCTCATGAAGTAAAGTCATTTTTATGCTAGGTTGATATTTCATGAAGTAATTATGAAAATAACTAACTGTTAATTTGTATTTACTTTTATATCCAGCCCATGACTCCAGAAGAAATCCGTCAGTTGGAAATGGAACTAGAACACCGCCAAGCCCAATTTGATGCACATTTCCATGAAAAGCGTAGTCAAATGTCAGAAGAGGAATACAAGAAGTTGATGGATAATCATAAACGAGAACTGACAGAAATGAAAGAGAAGTTGGATTCACAGAGGGAAAGACAACGACAGACATTGCTGGAGAAGCTTGCTGCAAGGAGAAATACAGACAAAAAACAGGTTGGTTTTAGCAGCCATAATTACTGAAGGCTTGTTGATAAGCCTGCAGATTTTGGGTTTTTTCACTCCCGGGGCTCGTATTTTATTTTCGAACGGGTACCCGGGACTCGAATTGTATTTTAAGATTCAAAATGTAAGTTGAAAAGGCACCAGTCAGAAACACGATCCCGAGTAGTGCACAAGTACCAAAAGTTACACTCGAGTGTTTGCACTTTACTGTAGGGCACATTTCAGGCTTAAAAATGGCTGATTTAATACCGTACTGATGCTTGTATAGCCCCACCATTTTGTTACCTCAGATTTTATTCAAATTACAGGTGGGACTTAAATCGGGGAACTTACATAAATTGACGTTTAATGTGGTAATATTATTGTCTCTGCTTCGTGGAGTCGCCATTTTGACAAAATGACAGGTTACTACAATCACGATTGCGCATGTCTGACAAGTATGATAGCACCGTTATATAACCGTGAACATCGCCATCTGTTGACAAGCATTCAACAGATGCAAACAAATAGTTAACAGATTGCGATGTTGGTAACGAAACATAGAGAAATTGGCAATCTTCCTGCAAGAGACATCGCATGTTTGATAAAGTTTGCGACTATTTTTGGAAGTAGATTTTGATATTTGATAATTTTTAAGGTCATTTAGCAACTAATGGTCGCTAGTGAAATGATTATTGGAATATTTTGGTAATGATAATTTGGCGACTCCTCTAAAAAATACCAGTAGGTTGGTCAACTTATGCACTGTTTTTCGGGTTTCGAGTAGGCAAATTTGGGACCCGAGACTCGAAAGCAAAAACGGGACTCGAAAAAAACGGGAATCACTTGCAGGCTTACTTGTTGACATGCTATTTTCATGATGCTGTGTCATTATACCATGCATGTAATGAGGGATTGCGATGTTGGAGATTTGGTAATTTAATTAAGAGGTGAAACAACAATCCTATTGCCCGATGCGATCAATCACATGAATAATTAACAACCCACGGGTATCTTGTGAGCGACCGCATGTAAATTCAATTTTTTCTTTCTTGAGCTGTCGTCACATAAAGTTGTGTGGCGTTAGCTTATTGATTTTCCGTTCACCATGGTGCCTTGATGTCTCAATTTTTTATGTTAAATAAATTTACAAGAAAGTCAAGCAACGTCTGCATTTACAATGGAGTCAGATTGTCATTCCACTCTTATCAGAATGAGTGATTGTGTTTAAGATAATGCTAAATGAAACCTCTTCATAACATTTTCAAATCTCTGTTCTCCTTGCAGTCTTGGTCATTCAGTCATCCGTATTAAATTCCAAAATGATCATAGATCGGGGAGATTTTTCAGAACACAAGACCGGCTTGCAATCGATTTGAAATGATTGCAAAATTCCAGAATAGTGACAATGCATAATTTATTTGTTAATCCTTGCCCACCTTAGTTTCTATCTCCCTTTCCTTCTCTTTTGTATGTTCCCTTTTGTAGAGTCATTATTGTGATATTATTTTAGAAACAATATGTTATCATAATTACAACCATAATAATAACCAGTGGTGTGCGCAAGGGGGGAAAAGAAAAGGGACCGTCAGTGGTATTTTCCACTTAACATGCTGAAGACCAGAAAAAAAAATGGTGGAAATGTTTTTAAGAATCGTTAAAAGTTAAAAGTATTATTTTGTAACCAAATTTTGTTGCGAAATTGAATATTATATCATTATGAGTCTTGTGTGCAATTGTGAGACAAACTTTTTTTTTTGCTTGTCAATTTTCAAAAGCTGCCAGCTGACAATAGCATTTCTTGATCAGAAGATAATCATACAGGTAAACTAAATGTTTTTACAATTCTTATAGAGTGAACCAATGACAGCTGATGAAATCCAAGAAGCCCAGCTTGCCTTGAATCAACTTAATATGGACTTCAAAGCAGAGTTGAAAGAAGCCAAACACAGCAACAAAACCGCAGAGGAGTGTCAAGCCCTGATAGATGAACACAAAGCTGGCATGGAGGAGATGCAGGCGTTATTGGAGAAGGAGAAGAAGAGAATGCAGGACGTTCTCATGGCTAAGCTTGAAGCAAGAAAGAATAAACAAAAGGTTAGTGATTTTGGCCACTATTGTTTTAGAATAAATTCCAGACATGAGATTTTAGAGCATTCAATATCAAAACTGTCTTCAAGTAACACAGGTACACCACACTTTTCAGCACTGCCACAGTACTATAGACTAGTTTATAGATTAAAACATTGTTCTATATAAACCATCCAATATCATGTGCCTCTACTACTTGTGGATGCGCAGTGACCTCATTAGGATTGTGTTATTAGTATCCAAAGTATGATAAAATGCTGCTGATATACAGAAATTATAATAGCAAACTGACCCAAATTAGTGAAATTACAGCATCACACAAAATTCAGCAATTTGACATTTTTCATTATTTATGATTTTGGCCTTAGCTAGTCACCTGTTTTCACCATACTTTATGTTACTTAACCTTCGGTGAAATTTTAATCAATTTTCACAATTTTCAACAGTGTTAGGTCTTTGGGGGAGCTGTAGGCACCGTTGGAGATGGTTTAGTAAAAAATACAAGATACTATTAAAGTTGACCATAAGGCAAAGAAAAAACATGAACAGTTCAAAAGGGTTGGTATTATAGACTAACCATAAGCTATTTACCAGAAAAGGGGAATTTGTAGGCAGAAATGTTTATAAATACTTTGAGTAGCCGATTAAGAATATATTTGAAATCTAAAATTATTTGGCTATGAAAAAAATTCTCATTTCTCATTTTGGTTTTCAAGGAGCTTTTCAATCATATTTTAAACATTTAAAAATGATGAAGAAAAATAACCCTTTTCAGGATGAGGTGTAGTATACCTTCTACATTAAAGGTAGGTATTCCGATCTGGTGACAAATTCAACATCCACCTTTTTCATATTTGAATGAAGGGTCATCACCTATATGAAACATTTGTAAAGTTTCCTTTGCATACCTATGCCAAATTAATGCTAGAGTGGCCCTTAAAAACATATAGGATATTCATTTTTGTTAACAAGATATTCCATTAATTCAGCACTTTTTTGAACATATCTCTTCAATGAAACATAATATGGGTGTGTAAATGCACAGGGGTCATGAGAAAAATATGCGCTTTTATGTGGTACCAAAATCTCCAATTTGATTTTGTGAGTGAAAGTGATCGGAATACACACCTTTAAAAGCTTCTTTTTTTTCAATTTTCCAAATATGAGAAGTGGGCATTTGAGGGCAAAAGTACGCCTTTGTAAGTGCTGTAACTCTAACATATGAATATTTTTTTTATTTCTTGTATTATTTCAGGAAGCAGACAAAGACCCCATGACTCAAGAAGAGCTGAAGCAATTGCAGCTGGTGATTGATCAGAAAGAAGTTGCCTTCCAACAGGAGTTAAAGAACAAGAAAGGCAAGATTCCAGGTAGGAAACATAATATCAGGGAAGGAGAG
>JXSR01S033919.1:9962-24361 GCA_000969725.1 Ophiothrix spiculata
ATCATATTTAGAGAAATTGATAAAAATTCAAAAATGGGCAATAAGAACTATTTCAAACAGTCATTATAGAGCTAATATGGCACATTTATTTGCTAAATTTAACTTGCTTACTGCTGCTGATATGTGTACACTTGGGGTATCTATGTACAGATTTTCCAACAACGATTTACCAACTGCAGTACCCTTCTCTTTTACTAAACGTACGGAAGTTCATGATTACCAAACAAGATAGGCCACTGATCTTAGTGTGACAAAGAATAGAAAAGTTTTCTCGGATCGGAGCATCCGTTCATCTGGTCCGATTATGTGAAATTCACTATTTAAAGTAAAAGAATCCAAAACTATCTAACATTTTCGTAAAGCAACTCTTATTCAAAATGATGATTGAATCTAAACATTGACTAGCATTTTTAATTGATTTGGGCTGGCATCCTTTTTGTTTTGTCTTGTTTTGTATTGTCAACTTTCCTTTTTCTTGAAACAATTTTCATTCAACATGTTCAATGGGGTAGGCTCTTATCTGGCCATATTTGCCTTTGTCCTAAGAGTACTTTGTAAAATACCTCTATGTTCAAAATTATCATTAAGAAATTGCTTATGGAGCTATAGCAAATATACCTGACTCAAACTTATGCCATATGCATAATTCAAATTCAAAATGACTGCCAAAATGACCTCCAAAATAGCCGATTTGTATTAAAATTAACCCAAACAACCATTGAAGTGCCTGATATCATAAATAATCAACAGGAAATAACATTAAAGGTTGCAATAAGATCACATGTCCCCTAATGATACGGTAAGCTTCTATCAAAATCAAAATGGCGTCTGTTCTTAGATTCAAAATGGCCGCCAAAATATGTTTATATGTGCAAAACTGGGTTAGAGGCAGTCAAAACAGTCAAAAACACCAAATGCTCAAACATATTCGATTGAAATTGACTTTGACATAGCAGCTTTAATTCTCAAATAAAGGTATGACCATGTTCCATATCCAATATGCAGCCTGTACTGAGATAATAATAATAATAAACTGATTTTTATAGCGCTTTTTAACTATATATGCAAAGCGCTGTTGCCAATTATTATTACGCTGCCGTCAGGAAAATGTCACAATCATTTCGCATCAACTAGTTGTCGCTGGCCAGGCGCGCATCCTATCTGCACTTAGATTGTAATGTTCCCCATAACAGCTACCCAATAAAGCTCGGGTCGACGAAGCAATGAGGATTATATGCCTTGCCCAAGGACATAACTTGTTGGTCGTAGCGGGGATCGAACTCGCGATCTCATGATTCGGAGTCCTGCGCTATTCCACTAGACCACACGAGCTCCAATTATGGCCGCTGAAATATGATTTTAGGCACAGAGAAATGAGAACCCAAAACTGAGATAAATCAAATCAATAACACCAAATATACAAAATAATAGATAGTAGTAAATGACTATGATGATAACAATAGGAGCCTTTCTTCCTATATAATGTTGTTTGCATGTTTAAAATTTATGATGGAGCCTGTACTGTGAACAAAAAAGGCTGAACAAATACAACATTATGCAAGGAAATGGATATAAGCGACATAGAAACATTTTTGATATTGGACTTGAAACGTGCTAACGATCTATTTGGGTAGAATTTAATACTCCTACAGTTACCTGCAAAGCCACGTTCCATTGATTATGTTGAACATTTGGTTACTAGTATTTTGATATGGTTTTAAAGTCACTAACTCATTTTTATGCATAAAATTGTATTTTGGCTGCCATTTTGAATCTCTGTACAGGTTCCACATGGACTTGGAAATATTGTAATACCCTTATTTGGGAAAATTATCTTCTTGTTACCCTTAAAACCATTTTCAATCGATTAGTTTGAATATGTCGATTCGTTTTTAAAAATCGCCTTAACCCATCTTATGCCTAAAGTCAAGTTTTGGCGTTTACTCTGGATCTTATAATCAGCTCCATAGCAAAATGGAAACATGCTTACACCCTTATTTGAAGAGAAATGCTACTATTGTTTCCATCAAAGCCATTTCCCGTAGATTTTTTGAACATTTTGGTGTTTTTGATACCGCTTAAATGTCACTTTACCCATTTTGTGCCTAAAATTGTATTTTGGCGGCCATTTTGGATCTCTAAACCAGCTCCATAGTGAAATTGAAACATGCTAACATCCTTATTTGAGAAGAAATGCTACTATTGTTTCCCTCAATGCCATTTTCCATTAAATATTTTGAACATTTGGTGTGTTTGATACTGTTTTGAAGTGCCTGTAATTTGTCGGTCATTTTGAATCTCAGTACAGACTCCATATTAAATTTGAAAAATGCTTACAACCTTATTTTACACTAAAAGCCATTTTCTATTGATTATTTTAAACATTTGGTGTTTTTGATTAGCATACCGTTATAAAGCCACATTAACACAATTAATGCCTAAAATCGTATTTTGGCGGCCATTTTGGATCTCATAAACCTGTTGGATTTAAAACATGATAACACCCATATCTGAGAATAAATGCTACTATTGTTACCCTCTACGCCATTCTCCATCAGATATTTGTAACATTCGGTATTTTTGATACTATTTTTAAGTGCCTCTTAACCCTTTTTTGCACATATAAACATATTTTGGCGGTCATTTTGGATCTCATAACAAGCTCCTGAGTGAAACTGAAATATGCTAACACCTTTATTTGGGAAGAAATGCTACTACTGTTTCCCTCAAAGCCATTTACCATTGATCATTTTGAACATTTGGTGTTTTTGATACTGTTTAAGAGCCACTTTAGAACCATTTTGTGCCTAAAATCATATTCTGGCGGCCATTTTGAATCTCATAACAGTCTCTGTATTGGATTTAAAACATGATAACACCCATATATGAGAAAAATTCTACTATTGTTACCCTCTACGCCATTCTCAATCAAATATTTTGAACATTTGGTGTTTTTGATACTATTTTTAAATGCCTCTCACCTTTTTGTGCACATAAACATATTTTGGCGGCCATTTTGAATCTCAGAACAGAAAAGCTTACAATATAATTATGGGGTAAAATATTGATCTTCTTGTAACCTTTAATGTTATTTTCTGTTGATTATTTATAATGTCATACAGTTAAAAGGTTGTTTTGGTCAATTTTAATGAAAATAAGCTATTTTGGCGGCCATGTTGGCAGCCATTCTGAATTTGAAATATGCATATGACGTAGTAATTTGGAGTCATATGTATTTGTAATAGCCTTTTTCCAATAATAATTTTGAACATAAAAGTGTTTTACAAGATACTCTTAGGCCATTATAATGAAAATGTAGTATGTTGTTTGGAATTTTGGCGGCCATTTTGGATTTATGCTAATTAGCCTACTTTCCAGTGTCGGATTTTGTCGAATTTTTGATCTAATGTTCAGTGGGGCTATACAAACACGCCGAAACAAAAAAAAAACATCTGTTGCAATTTGTTCCAGTTTCACCATAAGTTTATTATACTATTATATCAGTATTAATATTCTACTTATTGTACGATTTATATTATTGCATTGTTATATATATGGTCTCATTTTTTAAGTTCGGACCCAAACTCGTTTCATGTGTGGTTTAGTGAAATTTAGCCTCTTCTTATATAAAACCCTCCGGATTTCCAAAAATGTGCATTTTAAGTGCATATTAGTATATATATCCTGAAAGCTAAATGTGTCAGCAATTTTAAAATATGCATATGAAGTCAAGCGTAGAGGGTGGCTAAGTGTTATACAGGGTGAGACAAACAAAAATATCATCAAAATGATCATCAATTGTTTGACATCCAGACAAAAAAATAAGATTTGTATATAAAAATTTGATGTGTTGAGCATATAGTTTAGCCTATTGCCCATACATACATACCTGAAAAAAGTTCATCATCAATGTTGCATACATCATACAGGGTGTTACAAATTGAGGGATTATTTTCAGCTTTGTATTTTTTATATTCAGGAAAATGTGTCCTGTGCATAAAATTTAGCAAATAAGCACTGTATTTAACATTACTCAACCTGATGAAACAAAATGGATCTAAGTTGTGTTATTTGAGTAACTTTAGGATTGATTAAATTTATTGTTTTAAATATACAGGGTGTAACAAATGAATACATTTGTACCTGCAAGTAAACACAGTTCTGTCTTTGTGCAAAAGTGAATGCCGTGTCAGAGAAAACTTCTGTTGGAAGGATTTCCCACAATCTTTGCATTTGTGAGATTGATCATGACGTTGGCTGTTAATATGCCTTGTAAGAGTACATGCCTGTGCAAAGAGTGCTCCACAAATGTGGCAAAACAATTTAGGATCCGTCTTGTGTATTCTTGTGAATGGCCTTTCAAATGTCTCTTGAGATTGCCAGTCCTTGAAAATGACTTGCCGAAAATACAACAAATTACTGCTATTTTGATAAATTATTGCACCTGTACAAGGTAGCAGAGGCCTGCTGTATGACTCTCATGTTATTGCGTGACCAAATTGCTAAGCTTCTTCTAAATGCCACACCCATGACTAATAGGCCTAATGACTGATCATTAAACTTGATTGGTAAAAAGAAATACTCAATACAGTCCATGCTCCCCTCCCTAAGGTCAAAGAAAGTATAATAATTTCCCTACAACAATAATTTGATTTGCCATCAAAACAATCAATATTGAATATTGAGCAACATTTCCTTTTGCCTTGATAAGACAGTATAATTAATTAGTATTGATGTATGATTAATACTCAATTTCACACTCGACCAAACATGTTTTCGCATTTCCCGGCTTCTACCCAGAACTGAAGTGAGACATCTCTTACAGTTTTACCCTGTCCTCTTTTAACAAAACTTGAATTCTGCCCTCTTATTTTGTAACACATTATCCTTCTCTGCCGACTCCTCTTTTTAAACAAAACCCTCCCCTTGTTAACAATTAATATAATTGATTTCAACTTTCTACCCCACACCCCAAGACCTCATTACCATCCCCTCTATCATGAACTAAAACGTCCTCTTTTACCACTTCTTTGCCCTTTAATCCTCCTCCTAATCATCTTTGATACAATTCCTCCTCCTCCTCCTCCTCCACCACCCCTGGCTAATTATGTTTGTCGAACCGTAGCAATTACTGATTATTTTTTTTTTTTTTATTATTATTCTGGGAATGAAAGACCATTGATCTAGCTTTCAATTGAGCTCCCAAACAAGACTATTTTGGTTCCCATAGTAAAAATATACTGAAAAAGAACATACATTTTAGATTGAAATGTAACAAAACCACCTTTTATTGGGTCCAAACTTAAAAAATGAGACCATATATGTATTTTGTCTTATGGAAAACATAAACATTGAACATAGATTATTCTCGCCCAAAATTGTTCTTAATATGAGTATGTATGTTCTCATTCAACCAGTAGAAGTAAATTGTGAAGTAAATAAATCTAAAACTGGAACTTACTTTATAAACGAGGGAATATGGTTTGACCCAAAAAAATTGCAACGAAAGGTTTTTTTAACTGATATAGGTAGTATTTATCCTCAGTAATTACATATCAAAAATCTAAAACATCGGACTTCCGGAAGTTGGTATTTTTTCAAGATGGCCGCCAAAATCCTAAAATGGCTATAACTGAGGTACTAGATGTCTAAAATGTATAATTTTGGTGTCTATGCCTAGGTTTTATTGGTCTAAGAAGTCAGTGAGACTAGTAGGGTTATTATCAGGTCAAACAGTATCCACAAAATCTAATATGGCTGCCAAAATGGCCGCCAATATCAAAAAGTGGCTATTAATTGGTTATAATTTGTATAAATTGGCAATTTGGTGCTTATGTCCAGATTTTTGTGGCCATTAAATTAAAAGAGGCTGGACAGATTATATTTGAGTCAAAAACAAGCTTTCTAATACAAAAATTGCGCCAAAAATAAAATTAAAATGGCCGCCAAAATGCATATTTGTTTCTTAAAATACAAGCCAAGATGACATATTTTCATTAAAATGGCTTTAAAACTATTTGTAAAACACTTAAAGGTCAACCTTACTATGGGTTATTTACCCCTGGAGCTGTGACAAACTCATTTGCTTCAAAATAAGATCATACGTATGTTTCCAGTTCAAAATGGCTGCCAAAATGGTTGCCAAAATAGCAGGATATTTTAACTAAAATTTGTAAAAATATCCTTTGAAATACCAATTATCATAAACAATCAATAGAAAATGACATTTGTGGCTACAAACAGATCATCTGTCCCCTAATTATGAAGAAAACATGTTTAAAATTCAAAATGGTGCCCCTACTGAGATCCAAAATGGCCACCATAATATATTTTACTAACCAAAAATGTGTTAAAACCATTTAAAAAAAGCACCAAGCACATCAATTATAACAAATAATCAACAGAAAATGACATTTTGGACTACATCAAGGTCATTTGTCCACTAATTATGATGTTAACATGTATAAAAAAATCGAAAAAGGGACCAGTACCGAGGTCTAAAATGGCCGCCAAAATATGTTTTAATGCACATAAATAGGTTAAAACGACTTATAAACCGCATCAAGCACACAATATGTTCAAAATAGTTGATGGAAAGTAGTTTTGAGAGTTACAACAGATATATTTATCCCACAATTAGGCTGTTAACAAGCTGAAAATTCCAGATGGTGCCTGTAATGAGATCCAAAATGGCTGCAAAGATATGTTTTAATGTACTACAAATGTGTTAAATGACTTTAAAACAGCATCTAACACACCATGTTTTTTCAAGAAATGTGATGGAAAATGGTTTTAAGAGTTACAAAAGATATATTTTTCTCTAAATTAGGCTGTCAACAAGCTTAAAATACCAAATGGTGCCTGTATTGAGATTCAAAATGGCCGCCAAAATACGCTTAAACGTGTTAAAGATGGTTTAAACGACTTTCAAACACATCATTTTTTTTCAAGAAATTTGATGGGAAATGGTTTTAAGAGTTACAACAGATATATTTGTCCCTAAATTAGGCTGTTCACAAGCATAAAATACCAAATGATGCCTGTATTGAGATTCAAAATGGTCACCAAAATACGCTTCAACGTGTTAAAGATGGCTTAAACAAAGCATCAAACACACTATATTGTTCAAGATATTTGATAGAAAATGGTTTTGAGAGATACAACAGGTATATCTGTCCCCAATTTAGGCTGTTAACAAGCTTAACATTCCAGTGGCATCTGTACTGAGGTTACAAAATGGCCACCACAATATGTGTAAATGCCCTAAAAATGGGTTAAACGACTTTAAAACAGCGTCAAATACTTTGGATTTCAAACATACTAACAGCCTAATTGAGGACGTTTAAGGCTGTTCCTCTCAGTAATGGTGTATTTTTTGCTGTTTTAAAGTCATTTAAGCCATTTGTAGCACATTTAAACGTATTTTGGTGGCCATTATGGATCACTGTTGTTTGAACCCAATAGAAATAGGGACATTTTATTTCTAAGTGTCAAAATAGATGGCGCTATTCATAAAAACTCATTTTTGGATGCGGAGGAGATATGCTGGTGTGTACTACCAAAATTAGATAGGCAAATGAAGCATATGACCTCAAAAAAAGTTAATTTATCATTTTTAACCAAAATCTGCACAGATCAAACGACATAATCGATAATCAAATATAATCAATAATTTGAAATATGTATAGCGCCCTCTTTTTTGCACAATTCTAAATTTACAAAAAATACCAATAAATGAGCCCAAAATTAACCAAATTTCATCCAAATTGATATGAAATTTTAAGAATGGGTTCAAAACTTTAGTATGCAACACATTCCAGCTATTTATACTGCTTTTTCAACGTTCTGTGAAGAAAAAAATGTATTTTGGGTTAAAAATTAATAAATGTCCACTTCAAACAACAGTGGGATCTCAGTGCAGGCGCCTTGTGGAATTTGAAGCTTGTTAACAGCATAATTGAAAAATATATCTTACCTCTAAGAAATTTAAAACAGAAATTTTTGCCAACGGCAACTTTACTGCAACTTTTTACCTACTTACACATATCAGAATAATACAATTTTTGGCGTACATATGTAATAGAGTCTCTAGTTTATACATGAGACTTCAGTAGTGATTTCACGTTCATTTTCAAGGTCAAAATTACGTCAAAAACTACTTACACCTTTTTCGCCGAAACCTTACAATTTGATGATGGTCGAACGATTCGCCTGTTTTCAAATTTTGACAGATTGTAGGCTTGATACTTTTTATTGAATTACAAATAATATTTTATAAATTTGTTGTGTTGATTTTGAATGATAATGTAACAAACCCGCGTTGTTTTGCTCGAAAAACCGGGCGTGAATTACGACTCTGAGTTCGCCCTGTTCGAGCTGTGAATAACCTGATTTTAGTATCTACATTATCTACATTTTGTCTGATATACGCATTCGCATAATTTACTTAAAAATTGAGCATTCGAATGAGGCAAAAATTGCAATTTTTATGTAAACAAAAGAAAAATACGGCATTCTAATGTTTATGTTATAGATTTTAGTTCACCATCTCAACGCTGAATTGATAGCTCAGTGGCAGAGCGCTCGCTTCGTAATGCATGAATAACCCCAGCCATATCCCCGCAAAGGCAGTGGAAACTATTTATCTTTTCATGATTAAAAAAAAGTTAGGATTCACATTTTCCTGAGCATAGGGATTCCTCGTACCCTTATAGCCGTTTTTCATCAATAATCTTGAACAATCAATGTTTTGAATAGTACTAGTTTAATACAGCTCTTAGCAATTTTTATTGATAACAAATTATTTTGCGGCCATTTTGGACCCAATTTTGGTGCCATTTGACACTTATGGAAAATACAATTTAAGCAGAAATAGGGCTTTAATTACCTTTTAGGTAATTTGACAGAAATAATAACATTGATTTTCTTGAATATTTGATATTTTAATGTCATTTTAACCCTTTTTGAGACACAAAAATGCACTTTGGCGGCCATTTTGGACCTTATTTTTGGTGAAATTTTGGATTTGGTGCTTTGTTTTTAACTCAACCCTAGTCTAATTAGCCTCATCGAATTTATTGACAACAGAAATTTGGACGTACACACCAAAATTGCCCATTTAAGCTAAATAATAAATGATTTAAAGTAATGTTCGCATAATGGCGGCCATATTGGATTTGGTGGATACTGTTTGATTTTTCAATAATCTTACTAGTCTCATTGACTTCATAGACCACTTAAACCTAGGTATAGACAACACAATCACACATTTTAGACATCTAGTACCTCGGTTATAGCCATTTTAGGATTTTGGCGGCCATCTTGAAAAATACCAACTTCCGAAAATTCGATGTTTTTAGATTTTTGATATGTTGTTACTAAGGGTAAATACTACCTGTATCAGTTGAAAAACTTTTGTTACAATTTTTTTTTTGGTAAGGATGCTAAAATTCATAAATGCACTCGTCTATAACAACTATGCGACGTTGCGACCATTAGATGGTTAAAAGTAACTAAAATTGGACATGTTTTATAATTTTCTCAAACAAATGGAAACTTAGCCACCCCTGCTATTTTATTCCAACAACTTTAAGATCGAAATGAGCATACATTTTCAATTGTTCGACTTTTTTAATGCGCCAATATGTTTATAAGTCTCTTTGTATATAAAATAAAGCTGAGAATATGATATGTAATAAAATTAAATTAGGAACTCCGCTCTTTTGTGGAGCAGGATTAATTTCCCCATTAAATTTGCATTTGAGTTCGCTCAGTATTAGATTTTTTTTTCTGATAAGTCCTAACAAAATGTTCCCTTCTCCGTCTAAAGAAAACTCTTTGTATCTTGTAATAAAACACACAAGTGTAAACGCTAACAACTAATAATACAATTGCCGTGCATAAACATGGACAATATGACGAAAAAAAAAACATTAAAAGGAAAAGAAACCTACATCTTCCTGACCTTTTTTCCTTTACATTTTTTTCTCATATAGGACAAGAAAACACCTCTGCACATGGCTTGCGAAAAACGTGAAATGTCAACAATAGTTCTTCTTTTAGAGCAAGGAGCAAGTTTTGATCTCAAAGACAAGGTAAACAAACATTTAGATAATACACGACACTGGAATGTCAATACGCTGCGGAAGTACTGACGCAGCCAGAAGTCAGGTCGCTGAAATAACGCTTATTTTATTTTTATTTATGCATGAAAACTGACAGGAAATGCCGGTTTTTACATGCGTATGAATATTCATGAGATCGGATACCTTAGTTTAAAAAGCCTGTAAACTCGCCAAAATAGCATATAATCTCAAACCAAACTTGCAATCAGAAGCATAAAAGTTGTGAAAACATTTTGAAATCTAAAAAAAATGGGAAATATTAGTGCCTTTTCGTGTGATTTTGCAAGCGTTTAATTTCCTCGAGTGAGGTCAAATTAGGTCTTTACGTTTTACCTAAATCTACGGTTCTGGACTTAATATATTTTAGCCACTTGGTCAAAAGAGAAAGACAACACTTCTTTAGCAGATTTCCTAAAACATTTGAGATAAATCTGCTGAAAACACGTATCACGTAAGCAAATGTAACGCCTGGTCCAATGAGGTCAAATAAAGCATCACATTTCTACGCAAAATATCATATAACCCCGGAAGTGATCAATTACGCGGCATTGTCTATTGTTAGGGTACATATAGGTAAAACACCCGTTCAATGATAGCGAGATCTCGATAGCGTAGTGGTTTGGATTTCGATTTTGATGCCAGAGGTACCAGTTTTTTTCTTTTCTTTTTTTCATTTGAAAACAAATTATTATTTTTTCGATCATATTAGATTGATATTCCTTCAATAAACTAGTTTTACACAAGAATTTCTATAGATAAACATGATAAAATTATTTCCCAATACGCCGGGACAGTTGTGACGTCATAATTTATGCACATCACCCAACACGTGCGTTTTGGACCCAAACAAATGATCATGTCCAGTAATCATACGTATTAACACAATAGGCACACGTAAACATACAATTCAGACTGATTTTGCTCGGTTGGAAGACGAAAATAACGACAGGGGTCCCGTCCTGGCTTTTAATCACAACCTTCAGCATATTAGGCCGGCATGTTTCCCCTTATTTTTGTTTTAGATGAAAATTATGGTATAAAATCGGAGTCGGACTTTTTTCCCCATAGACTTAACGTGTGACAAAAATGGTCACGCCGTTTGTTTGGGTCCAAAACGCACGTGTTGGGTGATGTGCATAAATTATGACGTCACAACTGTCCCGGCGTACAGCCCGTACGCACAGTCAGAGCCGCAGGTCACAGTCACACATAAACTACATGTGCTATGTTAAATGACGTCAGATTTGCCTGATATAGCCCAATACCTTCAAAAGGTGTGACTTGTCGTTGACGATGCTCGTTGTGTATATCGGGATAATGAGATGACCGACATCGTGTCCCTTTCGAACGTTTAGTTGTAATGAATTTTCCCTCGATTTATTTTCTGTTTTAAATGTCTTAGAGGTAAGATATATTTTTCAAATTTCATATATATGATGTCTGATAACTCATCTTGCAGTTTGTAGAAGCATTTTATATAAAATTTTGTAAAACACGCTACATGTAACCACATTTGACCTCATGTTTTTAAAAGCTTACAATTTACATTTTTTTTTTAATGTAAATGAAATGAAAAAATTGTATTCTCAACTGTCAAAAATAGGCTTATCTTATTGAAAAAACTCTAAATATTTTCATCCACATCTTTATTTTCTATTTGCACTAACCCCCTTATGATTATAGGGGTTCAAAGTCCGAACTATCCGACAGGTCACATCGAGAAAAATATATATAGCGACCGAGTTGTCCTGGTATTCTCCCGGTATACACCCGGGAAATGAAAATTAAATTGCTCAGTAAAAGCTAATTTGCATAGGCCCTCCTGCCTGAGTGGACGTCTTTTCATGCATATTGAACCAAAAAATATCATGTACAGAGTGGTTAAACTGATCACATGTATTAACACAGTAGGTGTACGTATGCTACGGCCCAATACGCACGAAAACCCATTACGTACAAATCTGTACGTATTAGACTCAAGTCTTATATTTTTATCAAAATGTTGTGTTCTCGGCCCAATATGTACGAAATATGTTTTAAGTTTGTCACAGGAGGGCGTATGACCGGATTTTGAAAATAAATATCTCCCTCCCTCTGCAAACAGTCCTCTATTGACTCAACCTAAAACGCCTCGTCTTCCTAAGCCTTTTTTCGTAACACGTCTTCCTGAGGGGTGGGGGAGTTATCACAACCTCTGTGATTTTGAACTTGGGACCCCCCAAAGTTATATTGTTTGATCTTATAGCATAGAGTAGGGTCTCTTCTTTCCATTGATATCAAGATCATAAAAATCGGTCCAGGTTTTAAGTAATTATAACGTCACAAAGTATTTCCGTACCGAAAAATATGACTTTTGGCAAAAATTGCAACTTTTCCAAAAAAATCGTTATAAAAGTTCTAAATATCCAATTTTCGTCAATTTTTTGCCAATAAATGAAGAAATTAACAATCCTAACATGTTCTGTAAGCTTCAAGTCAATAGCATGTAAATATTTTTGAAAAAGGCGATTTAAAATTTTCCATGGTGGCAACCCCCCTCCCTACCCGCTGACGTTGACGGCCTATCATAACCCCACCTTAGGTGGTAGCCCCGTTTTTTCCCCGTCAAAATGACTTCAAAGGATGTAAAAACAATGACCCAATTTCTTCGGGATCGTGTTTTTTTTTGTTTGCGTTTTTGTGCAATTGACGATCATCTGTTAGGGGGGAGATAACCCCCCCCCCCCTCCTTTAGGAAGACGAGGGTTAACCAATTCGACCCAATGTAACATTGTTTTCTAATTTTAACTTTAATGCATGTCATTACTCAACCAAGCTCTTAACGACGTTGAAAATATTTAACACTTAATTTTATAAGGTACCCCACACTTCCGTTAGTGCATAAGGGGGGGGGGGGTGTTCCATAGTACCCCTCCCCCTTATAAAAAACACTTTCCCGCCCGAAATGTTTAATAATCTTTACACCATATATAGGTATACTTATCACAACCATAATTTCAGAACAAGTATTGAAAACTATACGTGCCGTTTCAAAATGGCGGCCAAATAACCGATTTTGGCCAAAATTTGATAAACCAACTTCCTGAAGGAAATTTCCAATGGAATTTGGCTCAAATTAGGAGATCATTTATAAATTGACATTGCTGAAACTAAATTTGGAAAATTTTACTCCAGTGTGGTTCTTTGGGCAAATCAATTTTTTCGCACCCCCTAAATGCTAATTTATGCTAATTAGCTCGAAAACGACGCGGTCGATCTCAATTTTTTTTCGCAAAAAGAAGCGTACCTACTTTTTAGGCAATTACTTAAATTAACAGCACGAAATATCGCGGCGTTAAAATGCGAGAACCGAAAAAACAAATGTTTGGTACCATGGACCCCCCCCCCCTTATGCAGTTAGGTGTTAAGACTTGCCTAAAACAAGACTCCAGCCATACAAACCGAGTTCAAAGGTCATATAATGCACCAAAACCTTTGTACGTATTTGGCCGATGTTTTGTCATCTAGCTCCTTAACTACAGTTGTCCCAGAGACCTTGCTCAGGGGAAAGATGTTCCATTGAGGAATTATCTTTTTTTAGATTTGACGCAAGAAGACCCAAGTTCGTGGGCCGTAGGAGCCAAAACAATTACCGACGGCTTATAATATGTACGTCGCTGCTCTCTCGACGTATACACTACAGGTTCTTCGAGTGTTTCAAAGTTTAGATACGTCAAATCATACGCCTGCATGCTGGTGTCGTATGACTAAACACATGGAGCGGTTTAAAGCACAGAATGTCCCAATTCTCAACAGAAACTCTCTGTTTATATTTTGATCAAATCTATATGCGTTAAAATACGTCATCACGATGGTGTCTTATAAAGTGGTGTTAAATATTAAAAAAAAATATTGACACGGTTACACCCATTTTGCTGCAATTGTATACAAATGTGTCTTCTTTTGTTCACCATTTTATACGTCAGCATTAATGCGACGTTCAAAAGAGCTGCAAAAGCGTGAAGGCACTTTTATTTTAGCCATATCGTTACCTTTTGGAAATAAATTTTCAAAATTTGACGTACACAGTCATGTTAGCATATGTGTTAGACTATGTCCCACAACTTAGTGTGGTTGTGTGTGTTCGGAAATACCGTGGTAGACGTATGAAATATTGTCATTTCCAAAACTTTTGAGATTCGAGTGTTACATGCCCCTGAATATGTAATTTATTATTACCATAAGTCAAACATAATATTTAAATGGCCATTAAAGAGAGTGGCACACGACCTTTGT
>JXSR01S033922.1:4021-26003 GCA_000969725.1 Ophiothrix spiculata
CTGGTTCCTTATGATGAGAGGAACATGTTAGAATGGTTTTAAACAAGATTTGACCAATTTTCAAATGTGCCCCCTGCAATGACTTTTACCCCCCTCCTGCCGGGTCCCGTGCAACAGACTGATTTTGTGTCCACCCTAGTGATGTTACCTATGGTCCATAGCACCCATCTACATAGGACACATCAAAATAATTTCTCATTGCAAGTAAACCTGTTTTGCTCCCTAGGTAGTATCACAATACTCTGGTATCACTTCCATTATCAGACAAGGTGAACTTGCAGGTTTATTCATCCAGTTAATTAGGTTTTTGTATTAACTTTGTCTGTGCTTTGCCAGACAAACTGTATCTTGATCATAATTTTATTTATCCAGGATTAATTCAGGTGTACGAAGATTGAGTGAACAAGTACATGTACTTCTTGCCCTGAGTTGGTGGATCAGACGATGGTGGCCGCGGCAACTGTTACTGGTTGCCGGACAGTATCGTAACCCATCCCCTGGTTGCGTCATGACCTATACCGCCTCTGGCGTAAAGCCGTTGGGATTCGTGGAAAATACAACTTCCGGGATGATCACTAAAATTATTTTTGTAATCGGTAAAAAAATATGATAACATATATAAAAAGTAATTATGTTAATTACTATAAGAACACTTTTGTAAGTTTTTGAGGAAAGGTAAAAATATGATCTTTGTAATTATTTTCTTCAATACGTGAGTCACGTGACCCAATAGAAATACACGTAAATCGTACCCTAAATTTGCGTTTTAGAAATCCCTCGTCCCTAAATCTAGTAGATACTATTTATCGTGTACTATGCTGCCTGTTGGTGGATATACTTAAGGAAAAGTTGGTTGTTCGTCATCCACAGCCCATGCCTTGGTTTCAACAACTAAAACAAAGTCTTTACTTGTACAAATGTATGTCACATATGATATGAAAAGCCTGAAAAATTTTAATATTTTGTTCATATTTTTAAAGAATTTTTTCACTAACTTGGGGAAAAAACTTTTCACTGAAAATTGTGATTTGTAGTTAAGGTTTGTTTAGGTTTTAAATTACATGTTTCTTGTCAATAATTAGTTAAAGGCACCTCAGCAGATGCATTTTCTTGAATATACAATGTTTCATTTTTCTAGCTTTTGACATGTAATTGTGATTTAACCAGGTGTGGATTGTTATGCAGAATGGTAAAATCTCTCTTTTTTTAATGATAAAAATTAAAGGCAATAGGTCACCTATACTTACATGTACTGTGGCAAATTTGAAGTTCAAATCATTGATTTTTGGCTCAAACCTCAAATTTAATTTTACTTTGTATCAAAATCAAGTGATGTGGAATGTTCTTGTATTGGTTGCCAAGAAACACAATGTGCACAGAGACGACATCCTACCACAATGCCGCCTTCTCAATGACATCACAGCAGATTGGGCTTTATCTTTCCTGTGTGATTTGGAGACAAAATACCCGGTAACCTCAGAGTAAGTGGGGTGTCATGAATTTCATTGTCATATCTGGACACATTGGGGATCATCTTTGTTGGTTATTGACAGACAAGGGAATTTGAAAGGTGAAAAAGTTGAGTGAGTATTAAACCTTGAAGCTAGCTGATGCACTGTTTCTTCACTGGAAAGGTTTTCAGCAGTGCACTCTTGCCCTTTCCTTGTTTGTTTTATGTTGTTTGATTACCGTATTCATTCCAATAACTGCCCAGGGCCCTTAACAAAGTCATTTTGCATGGGCCCTTATTTTTTGAACTTAGAGGATAAATTATGAGTAAAAAAAACCCCTTTTCAAAGAAAAAAATTGCCTTAAATACCACAAAACATCAAAATGAAAAGAGAAAATATTTTGCTGGAGTTTATCACCTCATATGCTTGTAAGAGCTAACTGAATGCATCCTATTGGTACTAAGTTTCACCCCCAAAACTTGGTAGGGCACTTATTGGGGCATGGGCGGTACTCCTTATGAGTTCGATATTACATTGGAAGATCGCAACACACCAGTTACTCCGAGGCTAGGAGTGAAGCATTACCCTAAATATTCATTATTTTCACAATTTCCATCCATTTCTATGAATTTATCCATTAGGCCATATACTGTAAAACACTTAAATTTCGCGGGGAGTTTATTTCGCGAATTTGAAATAAGTGACATTTACGCGAGTATCAAATTTCGCGAATTTGAAATTTTGTCATGATTATGTATGTCTTCCGAATTCGGAAGGCCAAATATTATCTTCTAGTCTTCTGTGTTCCTGTCAAAATATTACTAAAATACCTTGAAAGTCTGCATGAAAAAAGGCTCCAGCATGATGTTTAAAACTATTGTAAAAGTAAGCAGTCATATTACAGAAATAAATCAAAAAATTTACGATCAAACAAACCCAATAAAACACTACATTGACTGCCGACCGACTGCAAGACTTGAAGTTTGTTTACATCCACTTGGACCATTCCATTTACAACATCAAAATAGGGGTGAGGTTTTATAGATCGTATCACAGAGGGGCTATTTAACAATACACAAATACAAGAGCTGACAAGCCATTTCTTATTAAACAAAATATGAACTTGGACAATATTTTCGCGAGGATTTAATTTCGCGAAATTATTTTCCCTCGCGAAATTAAATACCTCGCGAAATTAACATGTTTTACAGTATGTGATGTTTCATCAAACCAAGTTTTTAAAAAATTCATATTTGTAGTTATTTACTTGAACTAGTATCATTCCCTTATCTCCCCTCCCACGGACCCAGCAAAGCTAGTTCCCTGCCTGGTTCGTGCTGCCCGGGCAAAAGAGAGTACCAGTCGTTGTATACACTAAATTGAGCAATAAAGAGAGCCTGAAACAAGGGCTAGTTATTTACCTTAAACGTTCTCAAAATGAGCTCTTGGCCTATATGTTTTTGACCAATCTGCAAACAGTCATTTCATTAGTTTGTTATAGCTTGGTCTTGATGATCATATGTTCATGATTCACTTTGGAATCTGGAATTTCAAATGAACCTGAGAATAAAACAATATATGTCTAGAATTACACTAGTTTTCTACACATGGAAGCAATCTTCCTCTGGGAATCAAGCATGGAAATGGATTCGGATCAAGGAAAGGATTGTAGCATTGCCAAGAACAAGTTGTTTTCTTCCTCTCTTTACTTCAAATGCTGTTATTTGAAGCGAAGACATTACCTGAAGACATGAGGAAACATTTGAAATCAGTAGCGTAGGAGGAGTGATGACGAGCTCATTTCTGTAGGCCTAGGTATAGTTTATAAAAGTTTTGGCTGTCTGACTTGGTATATCATTTCATTCTACAGTGGTGTGACATCAGTCTATAGTGACTAGTCAAATCTTGCTACAACAAGTACTTTCAATATTTTGCATTAGGAAGACAAAAGTGTTTCAGGGAAATAATATGGTATGGCAAGCTTTTAATATATTTCAGTATTTGTTGGCTGCAAACATGAGATTTGTATTAACAATTTTTTTTTGCCCATTAGCTATAACAAAATTATAAAAATTTTAAATCTGAATATTTTCTGTTCCAAAATATTAGATATCCATTATTTCATTTGTTTGCACTGTTACTGAAATTTATAGTTTTTAGTTCATTTATTATCCAATCAATTACAAAGCAAAAATATTTCTTAGATGTATGTTATAATTTACCAATCAAGGTTGAACTAAAATAATATTTTTGGGGAAAAGAATAATTTTTAAGAAATTCAATAACCACACATGTACAAGAGTCTGTTAGTGGCCACAAGTAGGTGACATTTTAGCTAAGCCGTTGCTCAACAATTGAAGGTTCGGCTCATTAACTCAAAAGTAATTGTATTCAAATGACACTGACATTGGTTTCAAAAATTCTGATTATAGTTCTGATACAATGACACATGTTGATTTTATCAACATTTAATTTTTGAATTGATATTTTTTATGATAGAGTTGCTATTGTTGTGGTAAAACCAGATAGAAATACAACCTACAAATTCTAGAATATATATGTGTGAACACATTTTTAACAAAGAGTTTTTGAAGTATTAAAATTGGCAAAATGGCAAACATTCTAAAGATGGATTTATAATTCATTCTTCTTTTGCACTTTCTATTGTCATATTTTTAAAAGACAATTCAATTACTTTGAAAACAATGTAAAATTACCAGACAAAGAGAAACATATTTTCCGCATTGACAGTTCAAGTGTGTAGGCCTATTTACAAATAATTATGACTACTCCAAGCAGAAAGTGATTCAACTCCAAACAAAGCATAATATTTTATTACTTACACTGGCGGTTAAAAGTGTTTGTGCAGGAAACTTTAAGCAGATATATCTCGAGAGCTGTTCATCATATGCATCATTTTGCATTTTGTAAAATTTTATATTTTGTATATAGATCTAAAGAACTCAACAGGAATTGCATTCACAACATTTTATGGCGTGCTAAACATACTGTATACTTTCTTTTGCACATTCAAAATGGAGTTTAAATACATAACTGCACATTTGTTGGAAAACTTTTAACCTGAAAACATTTTTTACTGTTACACGGTGATAACGAGTATTGAAAAATAAACTACATAGGTACATATCGAAAAGTGTGTGTGGTGTATTTGTAGGCGCATATGGTCCAGGAAATCAACTTTTTTTATGGTTATGGAAGATCAAATATCAGAGGAAACATGGATTATTTATATTGGATACATATGGCACCCATAAAAAACATGAATTTTTTATATGAATCTTGGCCGTTTGATATAATAATTAGGTTTTTGACCATATTTAAGCGTGTGCAAACACTTTTGACCACCAGTGTATTGTATTGACGGTAGTATGACATAATATTATTGCCTACTTCATTGCCAATGTGGTGGAAGATTGTTGTCTGTTTTATTGCTGTATTGCCGGTGCGTAGGCGTTGTTGGGTATTAGCTGTAACACATTTTACTGGTCTGTGGTGACATTAATCACTCTGTCATTTTCTTTTGTTTGAGCTTTCATTTTATGCTTAAAGAAACAGAGATAATGTAATGTTTTATCTTTCAATCTCATTGTCTTTTTCTATTGTTTTATCGTATTGTCTTACAGAACAATAGTCACGAGGGCATTCACTTGAAAGTGTGCACCACTGAACCAAATTAAACCATGCTGACCTGAATCTTGAAGTTAACTTTTGTATTTGTTGTTGATGTTTTTTAAATTTGTTTGTTTCCTATTTGTTTGTTTATAATTCTTCTGATTCCAAGGCCTTAAAAAACCGTGATATGGAAAATAAATAATAATGAAAAAAATATTTAAATGAAATGAAATTGAATGAAAATGCTCTAACAAGATACCACAATCCATGGTATTAAAAGCTGCAGATATGTTTAGTATGAGAAGGAAAAGAGCATTTTGGTCATCGATTGCCCTTCAGATGTCGTTTTGCACACATGCACTGAACCATTGAGATAGATGTTTTGGTGCTTTATCTCTTGGTTGACATGTTGCCTGCATAACATTTTTTGAAAGCCCAAGAAATACAGATTGTAACAGAAAAAATTATACATTTTTGTTAGCGATATCATGAGGAAAATAAAAACATTGAAGTCACAAACTTTCCCTTATTTGAAAGGCTGTTTAATTGGCTACCAGAAACAGCTAAAGGTGATGTCATTTAATGGTCAGGCTCAAAAGTTACGTCCAATGGATGTAAGTAAAGATTGATGAAAACCACTTGGGCCGATTTCACCATTACTTGAGCGTAAGCAGTTTTTCATGATTCGATGAAGCATGATTAACAGTGCGGTGAGAAAAGGCACACTTCATTTTAAAGAACTGTTTTTTTTTTTTTTTTTTCATATGATTGGAGTAATTTTATGACAAAACTTATGTTTTAATAGGTTCAGATATTATTCATATCCCACGTAAGCATAAACAATTGCATCAAAGATTTTATATCTTTGGTGGAAACTTGAATGCAAAGAGGTTAATGCAATAATCTTTATGCAGTTTTTCACACAGTTCGGTTTCATATTCAAAGGGTGATATGGAAATTAAAATTAATTTTCCTAGTTCAATTGATAAAAATTGAGTATTGAGTTAATTAAGTTTTGAGGAAGTTAAGTTCCAGAAATGATGGTGTTTCCTTTGACCTTTATTTAAAACATCTGCTAGTCTTGCGTGCTGACTAGCTCTGGCATTTAGCTGATATGTAGTCTCACATTTTCTCTCTTGAAAATTTGTTCTGGCATCCATTCTAACATTAAGAATACATCAGTCCACGGGCAAAATCATCATTAATAGGTTTATTTATGCCTTTGTTCATGTTAAATGTTGTATGGCTGATTTGGGGCATTATGTACCATTATTGTGCTACCGTTTAATAAACATGATAAATCGGATGGACTGGCCCAGGTGGTTTAAAGGTACGGTCAGTATAATTGCCATATCTCTGCTTGTAGACCATCAATTTGAATGAAACAAAGTTCATTTTGTAGCTAAAAAAGTAGGCTGTCGATATAAATAAATGATAATGTGATACAAAGTGGTACTTTATTCTTTCAGTGTATATAAAAATGTATATTGTTTTCTGTTACAACCTGTATATTGCATGTTTAAGTCTAAAACCTTCTGATGCTGGTCAGTTTATTGGTATCAAGCAGGTAGCATTTGAGTGTTGATATTGGGATGCAGTGTGCAAATTAGTTGGTAATCCGGGCATCCTGAAGACCAACATTTTGCGCGGATTACCAGAATTTCATAGCTGGTAATCAGCGGGATGTCTAGCCAAAATGGTCAAAGATTGTTAAGGACTTGAAACATTTATCACTGAGGCATGGACTATTGGTTTATAGTTGCAGTAGTAGTCATTAAATATTGTTGCCTTTACCTACTAAGCTTGATCAGAATCATTTAAAAATTGAAAATCCTTTAAATTTTAAATGTTCTTATTCGGCTACAAATTACAGACTACCAAAAATACTTGCGGATTACCAATTTTTTTGACATGGTAATCCGTAAAATTAATTTAGTGTTGATATTTGGATGTTCTTTAAGTTCTCAGTGCATGTTGGTTTATTGGTATCAAGCAGGTAGTATTTTAGTGTTGGTATTTGGATGTCTACCAGTTCCCAGTGCATGCTGCACGGGGGGGCCACTTATATACTTTCATGTAGTGTCATTAGCGAGCAGACCCTCAAATTTTGTACCCTAAACACTGACCTGGACGATGCGTAATCCTAACCCTTTTCACTGACCTTTGTGTAAATATTTACCCTTTCCACTGACCAATCGTATTTTAAGCACCCTTTTCATTAACCTACCATAAAAGGCCCTTAAAATTACGTGAATGAGATGCCAGGAAATGGCTTGCGGTAATAGAAGCGATGTTAATTTATCGAATAGGGGATGAGTTCCAGGTGTTTTCTGGATTTTTGTGTTAATTCATGGTCTTAAAATTCATACTGTAATCGCTGACTACTTGTTCCTAAAATCAATACCCTTAACGCTGATTTGTGCTTCTGAAAGTGTACCCTTCTTTCCAAAATAACGTGAAATTGATACCCTTATCGCGGTCCTCGCGGTCCGTGACAATTTGTAAAAAAGGTACCCTTTCCCTTGGATCTGCTCGCTGATGACCCCACGTTTACACTCAGTGCCCCCCCCCCCAGGGCATGCTGATGTATTGGTGTCATGGAGGTAGAATTTGAATGTTGATATTGGGATTTCTACCAGTTCCCAGTGCATGTTAGTTTATTGGGTTCGAGCAGGTAGCATTTGAGTGTTGATTTTTGGATTTCTACCAGTTCCCAGTGCATGTTGGTTTATTGGGTTCAAGCAGGTAGCATTTCTACCAGTTCCCAGTGCATGTTGGTTTATTGGGTTCAAGCAGGTAGCATTTGAGTGTTGATTTTTGGATTTCTACCAGTTCCCAGTGCATGTTGGTTTATTGGGTTCAAGCAGGTAGCCTTTGAGTGTTGATTTTTGGATTTCTACCAGTTCCCAGTGCATGTTGGTTTATTGGGTTCAAACAGGTAGCATTTGAGTGTTGGTTTTTGGATTTCTACCAGTTCCCAGTGCATGTTGGTTTATTGGGTTCAAGCAGGTAGCATTTGAGTGTTGATTTTTGGATATCTACCAATTCCAAATGCATGTTAGTTTATTGGGTTCAAGTTCAAAGTTCTCACTTCCAGATGTGTGAAAGAATGTTGGTATGTGATTCAATGTTATCATGATGTGATAATGTGATAACAAATTATTGTGTGAGTCAGCCAGATAGTGATGGCTTTACGGGCTAAAACTCTCTTGACCTACAGTTATAGATGAAGACTGGCAACTGAATAGTATACTGTGCATTACATGTTTCTAACTAGCTAGGCAAACTTATTTTTGTGTTAACCATGATATTAGAAAAAATACAGCTCACTTTTTGTTAATTTCGGAAAGATCACTTCAAAAATAAAAGTAATTTTGAATATAATCTGAAAAAAAACCCGAAATAAGTGAATGTTGTGTATAACCAAAACTATATTTTTGACTTTTTTTTTTTGGGAAACCCCTGCGCCAATTTTTGAGCTTCTGCACCAATTTAACGACATACGGCCTTAGCGGGAACACTGCTCCCCATTATCCCTTATGTCGATGAAGCAATTAAATGTTTTGCAGAAGGGCGCACTAAACTAAATAACTAGCATTCGCAATTCAGCATTTCTAAAATCGGCAAAATTGACTGCCCTTCTAAAAACAGGACTTCAAAACGTATGGAAGGGCAAAATGTTTGGTCAATATTTTGTTCTAATCATAAAGTTAGGTTTCTTTAAAGATGCTCTGACGCCATTTTTGATCTCCAGACTAATTTGGTAAAATTTAAAGGATTTTCCTTAATTTGCGCTTGATTCTGGCAATACAAAATTTGGCTCTCAGTGATAGCGGGGGTTATACTTCAGCGTCCGATTTCTTGAAATTTTTGCCTTGAAGGTGTACTTTTATCATCATTTTGTGTTAGAAGAAATCATAATCATCTGAGAAAAGGCAGTGTTGAAGCAACCAGTGGCTTTATTATTGAGTTCTCGGGTGTTTTTAGGAAGCCATTTTGTACAGTAAGTCAATGGGAAGCTCTATTGTGGTGTGACGCCAGAAGGATGTAGCATTGTGTTTGTAATGGGATTTGAACCACATTAGCTACTGATTCTGAATATTCTGCTAATCCTCTAGACTGCTATAGTCATGTTAGTTGAAATTTTACAAAATAAGTAATCATTTGTGTTTTTTCTCTATTTTTTCTTCCATGTATTCTTCTTGAATTTTAAACTCCTGTATTCATCGAAAAGGTAAGTAAACATCCAAACTATGTAGGAAGCTTATTGTGATCATAATTTCAAAATGCAAGACAAAAATTGTTGGACTAAGCGGCTATTGGTCTAAATGGCCATTGCTTGGTGAAATAGTGATGCATGAAATAAGTTCGTTCAGATAAACAGGGAGATGAGAAGGGATGTTTTTAATAAGGCCTAGTGTTTTTCAAAAGACCACAAAGCTCATAACTTGAAAACCATAAATGACATTTTCAGCCTCCATATATTTTGTATAATCTTTTTATTTGAATCTAGGGATTCCAATCGCAAGTTTAGTATACTTTTTGCCACAGCAAATACAAATATTAAAGCAATACTCTAAGATTTTGATCAAAAATGGTTTATGATAAAAACATCATAAAATGGAGGAATGTGACTATCTAAAAGTGTTTTCAAGAGTATTTTGTGAAAAAAATTGTTTTGCCACCAAAAATGGATTAAAAGCACATGCATGCTTTCCTATACTAATACATGAGGAATTAAATTCAACAAATAGCCATAACAGAAAAAGTAAACATCTTTGAGCCAAATCGTTTGGAGGGTATTCATACCTACCAAAAACAAGCCCAATAAGCCCCAAAAATCAAAAGTCATGGGTGACAGGGGCGCTTCATTTTTAACACTTTATAGTATTGCTTTAACTGACTACAAGTGTGATGGTATCCTTGATCATAAGAACACATTCAAATCCAGACATGGCAAACATGAAACACAAAATATGAAAGAAAAAAATGCTTACTGGTCTGGTGAACAAAATACAACAGGTTAACAGGAGGACCATTGTAATTTTTCACCACATCAGGATTTGAAGTGGAGCTGAGGGGGTTCTTATGATCAAGATTATAGGGTATCATCACATAATGCATCTTTCACTGAATGATGATATTTTTAGAATCACACAACTTTAAGGCAGTTAATATTGTTTAAAATCACTCATTTAAAAATTCTTTAACCTCAAAGTATTGATAACTTCAGTATTATTCAAAGTGGTTAAGTTGACCTAAGAAAAAAATGGTTGAGTAAGCAACTTGGCTTCAGTGCAGTGCAGTGATGGAAGGGGTGATGGTAAATTCTATCAAACTGCAATAAACCAATGAAATACCTAGTATTTATGAGAGCTTATGAGTGAGTGATGTAACACCAAATATCCCCTGGAGAAAATTTGTACAATTCTAGTACTAGATTAGAATGTGCTTATTTGGAACATCATTCGAGTACATTTGTACTAGAATTGTACTTTAAAAGTGTATTTGAATGATGTTTCAAATGTGCACATTCCAATCTTGTACTAGAATTGCACTCGATTTCTACCAGGGTCACCAATCAGTATCACCAGTGTATATTAAAGGATGTTTTGTTTTGTTTGTGTGTTATTGGGAACCCCTGGTTTGTGTATGGATGACAGATTACCTGGATGCTTGCATTCAAGAACAAATTATAATATGTAGCAGTTTCATTATGAGTCATAGAAGTGATTCCTGGGAGAAAAGTGTAGGCCCTGCAATATATTGTAGGGGTCACTTGTAACTTTGACTGTAATGATAGAGCATGATTATATCAAGGAAAATATATAGGCTTATTAATTACTTTTGTTGCGATTTATCCCTTTTATCTGACAGTTTCTGACCATTGAAACTGGAACACATTTTAAGATAAGAAAATGTGGAATTCACATTTGAGATAAGAAAATATGGAATTCATATCAGCAAAGTCTATCCATCAAAATGAAGTTGATATGGCACCAATGTTGACTCCAACAAGGTCTGACATGAAGCAATCCTTGTGTTTACCTCATCTAATAAGCCTATCAACCCCTGATCAGTGTTGCCAACGCCGCAGTTTACCCGCCCAATTGGGCTACTTTGAATTTGCTTGCCGCGGGTAAAATTTGTCTTGGGCGGGTGACCTAAAATTGGGCTACTTTTGCCACCATCTGCCCGCGGCAGCTTTATTTGGCAATATTTTGTTTATTCAGGGGATTTCGAACATTTAATACGTCGTAAAGCAATTTGATCATCGACTTATTGGATTAATTCTTCCCTAATTGGATTAAGACATCATTGGGAAGATCAATATTGATTATCCGAAACTTCCGTCAGAGCTCGTAAGTGGATAATATTGATTGCTTTCATGTCTAATTAGGCTGTTTTTGCTATAGATACACTTCAAAGCTCTCGAAATTTGACAATTGCTTACATTTTGACTGTTCAAAAAATTGGGCTACTTTGATAGTGTCTGCCGCGGGTAAAAATTGTAATTTGCCGCGGTTTGAGGCTTTGAGTTTTTGGCAACACTGCCCCTGATAGGAAGTCCAGGCTGTTGAAAGGCAGACCTGTCAAAAGTTGTGCCAAGTACAATGAGAGGTCATCTTCTTGCCTTGCATTCAGCAATAACCCTACCTGTCATGATATCAATTAGCCTTATTAGAAAAGCAAAATTGGTTGGTTTAGCTAGATAATCTGCTAATTGAATGAATGGATGCTATTGTGGAAAGATCAATGGCAGTAAAATTATATCTGTTGAAGTTGTAAGGCCCGGTCCAGACTACACTGTCGTATAGAATATTTTGCTTAGAATATTCTATACTGATGACAAAATGACGTAGGTCATCGAATAAAACTGTGTGTTATAATCGATGACCTACATCATTTTGTCGTCAGCATAGAATATATGTTTTATTCGATGACCTACGTCATTTTGTCGTTAGCATAGAATATTCTAAGCAAAATATTCTATACTATAGTGGAGTCTGGACCGGACCTTGCTGTGCCAAGGGCTCTGTCACCAGGGTTCGTACGGTCCTTGAGAGTCCTTGAAAATCCTTGAATTTGAAAACACCTTTTCAAGGCCTTGAAAGTCCTGGAAATTTGCACAGAGTCCTTGAAAGTCCTTGAAAATTGATAATTTATGGCTAACTGATCCCAAATTCAGCGAGTGGATTGATGTCGGCAGGAACAAGAGTTCAGCATACTGCAAATTATGCTGTGGTAAGTCCTTGAAAATCATGCTTTTGGACCTTGAAAGTCATTGAAAAGTCCTTGAATTTTAAAGGCTCCAAGGTGTACGAACCCTGTGTCACACATCACCGTATCGAGCCAAACCATATGCATAACAAACTTCCACTTTTGTTTTGGTTTATACATCATTTCGTCATGCATTTGTTAGAAGTATGTTCAATAAGTTATCCATACTGTTATGTAGGCCTATACGTTCAATTTGTTATCCATACGATGGTGGTCTGTTTGGCACACGTACAGTATGTGAAACTTGTGTACGGTATTAATATGTTTGGGCTCTAAAAGGTGATGTGTGACACTAGCCTTAACCCTAACTGACCATACGGGATTTTTCGTTTCTAGCCTATCTCCTCGGAAAGTGAGGGTGAAAAAATGCATGTTTCCGCCGGGATTCGAACCCTTGACCTGTGGATTCCCAGACCGCCTATACCATTAGCAGGCCACCGCCGAGTAGCTGCCCGGGCAGCGATTCCGTTACCATATGGAACCCCCGTCTATGACGTAGGCCACCGCCGAGTAGCTGCCCGGGCAGCGATTCCGTTACCATATGGAACCCCCGTCTATGACGTATTTGGACTTAGCGCATTTTAGGTGATTTCAATAATGAGATATAGTGAGATCTAGGACTGTTAGGGTTAAACAGGTATGTTTGAAGCAGGGGAGCAGGGAGACACTTGCCCCCTCTGGCTCAAAATAGTGGGACTCTAGCCAGACAAAATATTTGTGTTTGATTGACTTAATATCATAAAAATCCCAAGAAACACACAAGTACCACACAAATTATTATTTTTCTGTAACCTACGCTTTGAAAGACGGCACATTTCTTTTAACCCTAACCTTACTGAGCACTTCTCCATTTAAAAACTCCTCGGAAATCCGCAAGTTAAAAATGGCGGGTTTCCACCTGGGTTCGAATTCGGGACCTCCCGCACCCCTATCCTACTATCACTATGTCAAGTCACCGAGCATGCGCTGCCATGTCAACGATTTCGTAACCATTGCCAACTCCAGTCTATGACATATTTGGACTGTGGATTGTGATTGTTTTGTACGGTTAGGCTGCGATCACATAGAAGTATACAGTATTCGGTATTTGCTATTCGATGGCTATATATATGAACGGCGAGCTATATGTTCGAATAGTGCCCTCTTATGTGACCCAGTACTAGCGGTAGCATCAAATTCTTGTGTTTGATTTAATCTATATGCGTGCCCAAGTAAAATCGTGCACCATATACTCGAATAGTATAGTTCTATGTGATCGCAGCCTTACAGTAAATATGAAATGTAGCACCCTATTTAAAAAGTATGGACAGTTTGAGTATTAAAATACTCAAACTGGACAGTTTGAGTATTAAAATACTCAAACTGTCCATACTTTTTACAGGATATAGCCTATATGTACAACATGAGAAACAATTTTAAAACATTCTTGTAGTTTTATAGCTTTAAGTTGAAGTGAGTAGGCCTACTAGTTTCTGCTTCATATTATATAGACCTAAATATTTAGCAACCCCCCCCCCTTTTGACGCATAAATTAAATATAACCCTATAAAGATGGAAACAGAGTCAGAAGGAATCAAGCAATATATTCAATTTTTGCAATGAAAAAACGGTAAGTTCAACCTTTAGAATTTCACGAATTGGAAAAAAGAAGAAATTATTTTTTAGCTTTACAATCAAGTGATCAGACAAGACCATTTTAAATCAACAATGAATCAAATCTATAGGGCCTACATGTAACAATATTCTTGATAATGCAATAAAAGAACATTTATTGGCCTTAATGGCTTAACATTTATTGGACAAACTTCAAATGGGAATTGTTGTAGAAAATTCATTTTTAAGTAAACTCATTAAAACTTAAAATTATAGCCCTATTTATATTGATGATTAGTAACAAATAACATGGCCTTTTTAATTGATCACAATAATCACAACCTTGGTTTTGATGACTTTAAGATCATAAATGTTTTTTATACAGCAGATTAAATTGTTTTCTTTGTTCAAGAAATTAGGTGTTCATGTTTCCTTTGACAAGAGGCTTGCATTGCAACCTTTAAAATCAATTTATGACAAGGTCAACAAAATATGTGGGCCATGTTGTGACAATACCAGTCATTGTTCTGTTTCCTTTTCTGGTTTTTAATCCCAACAATAAGGCCCAAACCATAGTCGACCAAATGTTTGGTAGCGAAAATTTTGTTTGGAGGCCGACTATGGTTCGGCCTTAACAATTACATTTTTGTGAGAGAAGCAAACCTGATTTGAAGGAAACGTTGATTGTTCAGATAGGTTCCATCAAGATGCAACCCAACTTCATAGATTGAAACTTCCTGAGAAAAATTATGTAAAGTAATGAATGGTTGTTTCTGACATTTTATTCACTTGGAATGTATGAAGTTTACTTCTGTTTTCATAGTAACAGTTTGTGTGAATCCCGAAATCAGTTGATATATACAGAGCTGCCAACTCTTCCGGATCGTGCGGAAGACTTCCGTATTTGACGGCAATCTTCCGTCATTCCGTAGGCTTAGCAAAATCTTCCGCATTCCGCACCCTCTGGTTAAAAATAAAAAAGTTATAAGTCCTCACTGTGTGTTGTGTGTCTCATTTAATATACACTAAATGCATGCGTAATACTCACTAAAATGCGAGACGTAAAAGCCTTACTGTTCGTGTATCACTATAGCCGTATACAGTCAATGTAATGCGTTAGTTTCGTGCGTAAGGTGGATGGTGATCGGGGACTGATGCATGTTTACAATACTTTAATTCACCATTTGTTGCCACGAAATTGTGAACAAATACTACGAATCTAGTTAAAAGTCGCCGCGGTTATTTTTGTTTTTCCATTCCCGGTGCCGTTAATGTAAATGCGGGATATCCTGTGGACTATTTGGATGTTTAATGGCGCCGCCCAGAACGTAGATGTCACGTTGTTTACACGAACAGGGCAGTAAAATATTCGCCAGAGAAACAAAGTTGTGTTGATTATATGACTTAATATATTTAATAAACGGGGTTTGAAGGCTTGAATTTTTGTAAGTCATAAATTGTATACAAATTCGCCAGGAAACGTAGTTTATTACAGGTGCAAAATTCAACAGTCATATACAGTCATGACCATGATGACGGTTAAAACGTGTGTTTTTTTTATTCGTTTAAATGATGCAATTAGGATAGCAAGGTAAGGTATGCCTACATGTATGTATACTCAAAAACTAACAAAGAATTTTTATGTTTCAGGTGTTTGTAAGTTCTGTATTCTGACTATCACAATCAAATTATATCATGATCATCATGATGTCTGTTTAAAACCCTTTGGATTAGGCCTTCCTAAAACTGCCCATGGACCCCGCTAGGGGCCCTAAGGCGGGCCCCTAGACCCCACCCGTCAAGGCTCGCTCGCTACGCTCGCTTCGATTGGATCTTCTTCATTCAAATTCATTTTCTTCCTGATTTAAATATTCCAATGTTGGCAGCTCTGTATATAGAGTCAAGCAGGATTTCCCCAATAGCATCTCTAGAGGTGCTGCATATTCTAATATAGGCCAGTACTAGTACTGCATCGCACACTAACAAATTATTAAAGGTGTAGGTTCCGATCACATTCTCACCCCCCTGGGCTTAACCGGAAGTATAATATTTTTTGATACCATATCAAAGCCCATATTTTTCTGATTCTATATCCAAAATTTCACCTCTAAATTCTTTTACTTTCGGAGATCTAGCATAAAATGTAAAATTATTGGTATACCTATTTTCTATTTCTTTTGTATTTTCATAACAGCCTCATCCCCAGGGTTGCGTATTTTCTTTTGCCTCTCAAGAGAAAACAAGACACAACCTAAGGCTGAAACCTTGTACAATGCATTTCAGAGGTCAAGGTCAATCAGTTAAAAGTAAATTATACACATCCTTAAAGGAGCTTGGTCCGATTTTTCAAAATTTAGTTTTCAATGTCATATGAAAGATGACCACTAAAGAAGTCTAAATTTAAAATTTCAGCTGAATCTGTCAAGCCGTTTTGATTTTATGGGCAATTTTGTATTTCAGAGCTGCCTATACTTAACTGTATAAAATTAATTATGGTTACCATATTAGACACATTTTCATACATATCTGCAAAGCATAACATAATTCAGCCATGAAATTTCACATGGGTTATGAGAAAAATATGAGCAATATTTTAGTACCAAAATCTCAAAAAGTTTGAAAAAAAGTTGTAGCAATCGGACCATGCTCCTTTAAATAGGAACCTACACCTTAAAGTTGCATCATCAAATTTGAAATTGATCATCCAAAGTTTGAAAAGATTCATATAAATGTTGGCTCCATGAAACCTTGTTTTTATTTTTTTTAATGTTCTTCAATCCTATTTACGGGTTTGATGCATGGTGATAATCTCAATATATTTGCTCAACCAATTCTACAAAACTTCAAAAGCCTTATATTCCCTGTTCATATCAAACTGTGATCTTAAATACAACAAAAACCTGTTCTTAAACATAGATATTAACACATATGTGTCAACCATAACAGTACACAGTCAGTTCCTTTACACATGAAAGGAATGAACTTTTCCCTTGTTTGCACTGTCATTACACTCTATGTTGTTTGTTTCAAATAAGATTAACAGCCAGATATAATTCATGTTTAGTCGCCATCAGATTATGCGATTTTGGCGACATGTTGACTTGCTAATGTTTACCTGCTACAATGATGCTTTAATTGAAAGAAATAGGAATTGGATAAGAGTTCAGGAGGTCATTAAAGTACCAAGGAGAAGATACAAATTGCATTCTACTGCTTTTCTAAACATTCCACCATTCTAGCTATACTTTGATCAACAGTAAATAGGCTTTTCTTCATCCGCAAGTAAACATAATCCCAGTTACATGCGCGCAGTAAATACTGATGCGCGAGTCACACGTGCAACGTTCGCTGCATCTTCTGCATACGTACACGCTTATCTGTATCAATTCACGATGTGAAGAGATCGGCCTATTTGGTGTTGATCAAAGTAAAGCAGCGACCTGCAGACCAGATCCATGATTGCATATCACAGAGCTACTGCTGTGAAAAAGGCAGCACTAAAAAAGTTTATTAATGATTTCATCGCCTGCTAATAATGCCTTATTTTATTGGAAATTGCCATTTTTTTTTTAAATTACATCAATTTTATCATATTATTCACTACATTGCAATCAGGCTCAGACTAGAAAACTGTTGCAATTTGAGGGCTATATATTTTGACTTTAGCAATAAACTTTAACACAGAATATGCAATCTTGAAGTTTTCATTGATCTTGCCCAGTATCAGGGACATAGCCAGAGATTTAGTTATGAAAGGTGGTCTGATTCTGAACACATGGGCCCGTATTCCAGAAAGATATTTAGCTAAACCATTGTTAAACTGCGCATCAACTGTTCAGGAATGATACGCACCATTGCAGCTTTCAAGCAGAACAGTTCAATGAGTCGTGCTGTTGACGAGAAATAAAACCTTGATTTAGCTAGCCTTTCTGGAATACAGGCCATGATGTTCGAAACAAACCTGAATATCATCCAAGGCTGTTGGTGCCATCTGTGAAGAGTAGAATTCTTTTACATGCTTAAAAACCAGGGTCTTCTTATCCTCTTCTGTTTTTCCTGTCCTCTTTTTCTCCTTTCACCTTTTTCTTTCCTTCTTTTTTGTTAAAATCTTCAGACAGTTTGATCAAACTGACTTGAATAAACTCTTGGCTTGAATACCCTCTAATCTTTATCAATAGCTGGAATAGATTGGTGGTTTTTACAGTGAACTTGAAAGGAAACTGGATAAGCAAGACTGTGATCCAGAGAGTCAGAAAACTCCAGGTTTTAAAAATCACTGGGATTAATCTTTATTTTGCCTGAAAATAATTCTCAAAATATTCCAACTTATGCTTGATACTGGGTTGTGCAGGTGAATACGCAACACAAAACCACATCTAGTTTGATATGTAATCCTGCATACACAATCTCAACTGCTAGAATGGTAATTGATGTAAATCCCTAGTTCTCATTAAACCCCAATGTTTGCTGTCAGTTGGCTAATTCTGACATCAATTTCTAAATGTAATATTAGTAGTTCAAGTCCATTCAAAATCACTGAATTAAATGTGCTGGAAAACTCAAGGATCATACTTTTTTCCCCTTGTTTTCTGCACAATACATTGGGCTGCAATTACCATAGAGATTCCAAAGAAAATCATTCTGAGGTCAAGCTTGACATAATTAGGGTCTGCTGCTGAAACTTGTAAAATGTGATGATCGATGCTTTGTGGAACTCATGGAGGCATAATGCACTGCAAATCGCTTGCATTTTTCCTTTAAAAATTGAAAGTTGAATCTAAAACCCAACTGAACTCCCAACGCCAGTTTCAGTGTTTGAGTTTTGTGACCACTACTGATAGAAAACTGCAGCTGTGTTTGAGGAGAGATTTTGAAGAGGGTTTCCTCTCTTGGTTTGTGTGCAGTTACTATGGTATTGTTTGATAGCTGTGGAGAATGTGGGTTACCAGAGTTCAGCTTGACTTGAACCAAAATATTATTGTTATGGGTTATGCACTGGTCACTCAAGTCATCCTGTCCTCTTCAGGAGTGTAATGCAATTTAGAGTTTTCCTATAGGTCCTACTGCAGCAGAAAGAAGAGTTGTATAGGCCTACATCTTAATTTAGAATCTGATTTAGAATTAAGGAATAGTCTAGATTTTAGGGGTCCATCACACATACGTATAGAGCAATATGGGGGAAGGTACATATATGACCAAATCAACATGTGCGATTTCAAAAACCTAAACTCACGACAATCATGGTGAAACTTAATTTCAAGGTTTTGAATGAATCCGGGGGGGGGGGCACTCGAAGAAAAAGTGGTACGCATGCTCGTCAGAGCACCTCAAAATCGGACCCTAAATGTATGAAATCATTTCTGCCCTTAATGTCGTAAAATATTCAAAATCATACCCCTAAATGTCGTAGTACACTAAAATTGACCCCTAAATGTCGTAATGAATATTTGACCTAGTAATGGTGTAACCCAGCAAACAACGAACGTTTTTAAAACGTTTTCAAAACGTTTAAAAAACGGTATAACGTTATTAAAACGTTTTTAGAACGTTTTTAAAACGTTATGTGTTTGCAGGGAACACACTGAAATGGACCCTCAATAGTGTAACACAATATTTTCTGTCGTAAAAACATGAATATACCGTAGGCCTACTGACGCATGTATAATAGTCCCACCCTTTTTTTACCTCAGATTTTATTCAAATTAGGGGTGGGACATAAATTGGTGAACTTACACTTATAAATCAACGTTTAATGTGGTAATATTATTTTTGTTGCTTTGATTCTGAGTCGCCATTTTGACAGGTTACAATCACGATTGCGCATGTCTGCCAAATATGATAGCGCATGCTCTGTTTTAATTTTACCGTTATATAACAGTAAACATCGCCATCTGTTGACGAAGACAATCAACAGATTAAAACAAAACATTGCATTTTCCACGATAATGGAGGTTAGTTTGCTACTATTTTTGGAAGTAGATTTTGATATTTGATAACTTTTAAGGTCTTATGGCCGTCAGTGAAATGATTATTGGAATATTTTGATAATGATAATTTGGCAACTCCTAAAAAATACCAATGGGACTTAACACGCGCATACATTAATTTCACGAAAATTTTCGTAAATATAGTGGGAGGGGACTTAAATCAAGTATGGGATTATACACGCGTCAGTGCAGTAATACATTAGAAGCCTTTTCTGTTGTATTTCTTAGAATTTTAGAATAGCTGACCCTTTTTTGACGTTTTTTCTGACGAGCATGCGTACCACTTTTTTTCTTCGAGCGGTCCCCCCACCGGTGAATGTACTCTCTTACAAATACTGTTCCTTGTTCATTTCCAAGGATTGTCAATTTAGGGGACCATTTAAAACAGAAAGCTGGACAAAAACACCAGTAAACACAGTCTATTTGCAGGGTCAAACCAGACAAACATACATTTGAAATAACTATAAAAACCTTGGCAAAGTTTCTTGTTTAAAACTTGAAAGTGAATGTGATTCTGTGGACATAACTAGACAGTTTGCTGGACCTTGTGATGAGGTTGAGAAGTTCATGCTTGCTGAAGGCTTGATGTCAGTCAGGAAATCATTGATGTCATGTTGTTTTAGGGATAGATAAATGCTTCCTTTAAACGACAGAACACATCCTATGATTTAGCTGATATAATGAACAACTTTAAATTATAAACTTCTGTAACAACTAGATAATTGAAGTCTTGTATGTTTGGACTGTTTTTGGGACTGTTTTATTTGCTTAAATGGAAAATGGTGGTTCCTCTATGATTAGCCTTATACCTCTCGCACCCCAATTAAAATCTACCTATGGTATTGCAAATGGGCAAGTCTGTCCAAAGATTCAGTCTGTCTTGTTAGTCACATTTGCTGCCATAGGCCAAAACCCTTCAATGAGTTTCTTTTTCAGAAATTTGTACAAGTCCCTCATGTGTCATTCAGAATATTAATTGCTTAATTTAACAGTTATCATTTCACACTTATAGTTGTTGACTGATATTGATAGGTATTCATAGTCCCATTGATCCTGATGCTAAATATTTGTCAACAGAGAACTGAAAATGTGTGCTGTAGTCTCAAGATTCCAATTTGCAAGATTATACAATCTGTTTGGTATTGCTTTGGTAAACCTCTCTGACAAAAGACTTTGCAAATTGGATTGTCACTACCTATGTCTGTGTTTGTCTATAACAAGCAAGTCACAGGCTGGTTGTCTCCCTCAAATCTCAGATCAGTTCCCCTATTTGATGGACTACAGACTACTTGGTAGAGACCAGGTTGTCATAAGTTTACCACACCTGCTATGGCAATCCCCAATTATTTTTTGAAAGAAAATTTTCATTTTGAAAGTAAAAAAAAAAAAAATTAGGAAAATAAAATAGAAATGCAGCAATGCACAGTGAGCAAATGTGCCTGATTACTAAGCTCACTTAATATTGATAAATGATGTTGGTCAGTTGGAATAGTTTGTCTTACAAATACTCAGGGTTGAAGGTTCAGAGTCATTTTCTGAAAGTTCAACTGCAACTGGAACTAACGGTTTCAATGAGTTCTGACATGATTATTTGGATGTCTAATGAGAGCAAAATCTTTCATCGTAATAATTTAACTTGACAGTCCATTCCAATTACAGCACATTAGGACCAATCAAGTTTTCAAGTTGGTTTATAATTATGGACATTGTGACAGAAATTGGCTACTTAATTTGACCAATTAACTTATCCATAGCACATACCAATCAAGATCTAAATAGTTGAAATTTTGCCATGAAATCAATCACATAATTAAGTGGACCTTGCTTGAGAATGAGCAGAAGGTCAATGTTGGATTTTGAAGAGAATTACTATGGAACTGCAGGAACAGTTTTCAGTTTAGTTTTTATCATCATGGACGTTAGAGTAGTTCAAATGTTTAGTAAATGCATATTAAACAATGCATTTTGTATAAGCTTTTGTAAAATATTTCGTTAACGCATTACTGATTCTATTCACTTGATTCTTCTTAATCCCGG
>JXSR01S033925.1:19978-32589 GCA_000969725.1 Ophiothrix spiculata
TCAGCTCACGTTTGAACTGCAACAAGTTTGAGTAGTTGCGGAGACTGCTTGGAAGAGAGTTCCAAACAGTCGGAGCTGCAAACGTGAAAGAGAGTTCACCGGCTGCCTTCAAACTTACACGTGGAACAACAAGTAATTTTTCGGAGGACGAGCGCAGCGAGCGTGATGGTTTGTACGGACACAAGGACGACGACAAGTACGATGGAAGAGTGGATTCAAAGTAACGAAATGCAAGAACAGCGAGCTTAAATATGACACGGTATTTGACTGGCAGCCAGTGAAGCTCATACAGGGTGGGAGTTATATGATCATGCTTTTTCTTCTTAGAAATGAGGCGAGCAGCGTGGTTTTGAATTCTTTGAAGCCGGTCTTATTGTTCATTTGAGATACCATAAAGAGCGGAATTACAAAAGTCGAGACGTGATGTGACCAAAGAGTTGACAAGACAGGACGTAGATTTTTCAGAGAGGAAATGACGAATGCAACCAACTCTCAGTTTATCTGAGAGGCCGGGTAGCTCAGTGGTTAGAGCGCTGGCATGGCAAGCCCGGGGTTCGAGTCCCTGTCCAGCCAGGATTGTTTTCAAATAAAATGAAATCCTGGCCTGTTTGTGATTTGTCTGATTGTTATTAATGTTCTAGCATACGATGCTTATTTCTCCTTTCCCTTATTTGATTATGTATTAGAAATACGGTAGCATCAGTTCTGGTCTTGTATGCTAGTGTGTATTGTTATAGCTTTATATCCTTGTACCCATGTTCAGTTCGTCATCTCCCAACTTTAGATATTAGTTGTGTACATTATTCGTACATTTGGGCTCTATACAGAGATGTGCGTCTGAGCCTTTATAGGCAACCCTTAGGTAACTGAGGATAATTTTACTCAAACTAGTTCAGTATTCTAAAATGGATCTGGTTTTAAAGATTCCCCTGATTGTTTAACAGTGATTACTCAGAAAAGAGGAAGCGGCACCTGATAAGCCCAAGCAAGGTGTATACCTCAGACTAGTGGGCTTCATAAAAAAGTGTTTTTCGAAAGACGTCACACTAGAAGGCCACAGGGCCCTATCATCATACATTGATCCAATTAGGAGTTTAGAGTGTTTGCATGAAACCTTGCATTTTTATTTGGTTAATATTGGATCCCTTTGGCTACGATTGTGATTTAGTTCAAGACAAAACGGTTAATGTTGAACTCCTCTGTCAATAAATGCAATAGAGACGAGAGAAGCTTGTATGTGTACATGAACTCCTACACGCCCGGTAAAAAGTGTTTGCACATGCTTAAAAATGGGCAAAAACCAAATTATGATATCAAACGAACCAGACTCTTAACAAATTAATGTTTTTTATAGTTGTCATATGTTCCAATATAAATAAATCCATGTTTCCTCTTCAATTCGATCTTCAATAAGCATCAAAATGGCCGATTTCCTTGACCAAATACAAATACACTAGTGTAGTTATTGACATGTATCTATGTAGTTTAATATTCTCGTTGCTCGTTATCACCGTGTAACCGTAAAGAACATTGTCCGGTTATGAGCTTTCAAATAAATGCGCAGTTATATATTTAAATACAATTTTGTGCATGTGCAGAAGAAAGTGTAAGTATATTTAGCACGCTATATTTCAAATGCGCTGAATGCAATTCCTGTTGATTTCTTTAGAACTATAAAAAATATTAAATCTGTAAAAAATTATTGCAAATAATGAACAGTTAAAGGTTTTAAGCACAAACACTTTTGACCGGGAGTGTGGTGAAATTGTGCGATTTGCCCTGGGATGTTGATAGTTAGATTATGAGAACTCTCTCATGTTAAAATGTTACAATGTTGATTTTTGATTTATATTCTGTGAAAGTCGTGTTATTTGTTAATCATGGTATCATGCTTTATGAGATTAAATTTACGCCTTATAATTTGTACATAAATTTATAGAATCTTTATTTACCACAAGGATTTATGCAAACCACTTGAAATATTCAACAAAATAACGGTTTTGCAATACTATTAAGTGTTAAAATGAAACACTCCTGTCAATCCTTACTTTTGATTTTTTTTGAAGGGGGGGGGGGTTATTGGGTTTAATTCAACATGTATTAGTATATAGAAAAGCACATATGTACTTTTTATTATTTGTGGTGGTAAAACAAGTTTTTGACAAGATACACTTGAAAATACACTTACATAGTCACATTATTACATTTTAGACTGTTTTTAGTGAAATCTAAAATTTCATAGTATTGCTTTAAAATCTGAAAATAAAGACTTTACTACTTTGGATATTCAAAGGGGCAATAATGATCCACTTTTCATCCTCAAGGTCACCTCAATCAAACTTGAGATTTTTAGCTGGGAAGAATCCTTTATTTATCTATATTACAATCCCCAAACCATTCTTTCAAATGTTCTTCCATTTTTGAAAAAAGAGAGAAATTATGTCTTTTTCTAATTATTGTAGGGGCCCGACAGTAATTACAACACAGTAGTCTATACATATGAAAAACTTCTAGCCTGAAATGAGCAATAAATATTTCAACGCTGCTCCACGCCGGGGTGACTTTGAACACTTTGAGTTGGTCAACTTAATCAGCCATTATCTCACTTATCCTTGATGATATAATTTGTTTTAATTAATGATTGAAAAGGGGATACTATAAGCAACGTTACATCTCAGAGACATTACCGTAGGTGTTGCCAGTTGTTTGTTATAGCCTTAAAAATGTGTTGCCAAATTTATAGCAATTATCATAGGTGGAAAAAATCTCAATGGTTACCATGGTAACACTGATCCAATGAAATTAAAATTAATATGTGTACCGCCGCGGCAAAAGGGTCCAGTTGTCGACTCCTACATGTTGCTCATTGTAGCATGTCTGATGTATACAAATACCATACATTAGATATGCAACAAGCAGCAACATGTACGAGCCGACAACTGGACCCTTTTGCCGCGGCGGTACACATATGGTTAGATCAGGAATACACTAGCGGTCTAAAGTATTTCCGCACAAACACTATATTCAGCCATATCTCACAAGCCGTTTATAAGAAAATTATCTGGAAACTTATGTTGCTTTTGGTCAGATCTGATAGGTAATCTAGTTAAGTGTAAAATTGAGTTCCGAATGGGATCAACCCGTGCAGGTAGGGGGCAACAACACAAATGGGTCGAAAAACATAATTTTTTAGGTCAATTTTGATTTGACAACACTTGGGTCAAGGTCACTTTACCGCTCAAGTGAGTGGTCATATGGAATGTGTTTATGTAATAGAGTGACAAGCAGGCAATTAAATATCCTGTGCAAATATCCAAATGCTTGGAATGGAAGGAAACGAAAAATGATCCTTCAACGCCCCATCAGTTTACAAAAATAGGGCGGTGATGAATGTGGAGTGTTTTGTGACGGTATATGACAGATTGAAAACCTCTTAAAACCTTTAAAAATGTCATATACCGCCAGGGACCATTTTACTTTTACCACAGCCCTATTTCTGTAAACTGGGGGCGTTGAAGGATCATTTTTCGTTTGCTTCCAAGCATTCTCTTGGCGCAGTCAAGCGTAACCAGGACATTTTATCGCCTGCTTGTCACTCTATTACATATACACATTCCATATGACCACTGAGCTTGAGCGGTGAAGTGACCTTGACCCAGGCGTTGTCAAATCAAATTTGACCAAAAAACCAAGTTTTTCGACCCATTTGTGTTGTTGCCCTCTACCCATATATGAGAGGGTTGATCCCATTCGGAGCTCAATTTTACACTTAACTAGATTCCGGGGGGGGGCTACTCATATTTGGTTCGGGTAGGGACGTGCCTCTGGGAAATTTGGAAAGCCACCCATCCAAATACCAATTTTTAAGAAAAATTGACCCATCCATATACCAGATCTTCTAAATTTTGAGCCAAATTTAATCAAAAATCTCATTTTTTCTGTTCAAATTTGCTCTATTTTGGCAAAATTTCAAATTTCCATAAATTCTGAAAAGAAAACCCATCAAAATACCCCATTTTGCGAAGAAAAAGGACTGATTGGAATACCAGAAAGCCTGATTTTGCTACCCGAATTTGCGGCACGTCCCCATAACCCCTTTTGCACTAAGTAGCCCCCCCGGACTAGATTTCCTATCAAATCTGACCAAAAGCAACACAAGTTTCCCGATAGTTTCCTTATAAATGCCTTGTGAGATATGGCTGAATAAAGTGTTTGTGCGGAAATACTTTAGACCGCGAGTGTATAATAGTTTACAATAATGAATGAAAATAATTTTGTAAATGTCTTTCTTATTCTCTATATTGAGAAAAAACGATCCTGGGGTGACTTTGAACGCCTATATCTCCAATATAAATACATGCATTTAGCAGGGTAACCAGTACCCTTGGTTGTTGCTTACAGATTTTCAAGTCTGGGGCGCTGTGTTTGCATTATCACCCATTTTTGTATTTTTGTGATCAAAACAATTATATTTCAGTAGGATAATGATATTTTCTAGTTCTAGGAATGTATTTATCTCACATTGTTCCAGGAATAATGTGACTTTGAACAGTACTTAAAAATTTAAAAATATATATTAACATAACAGCTAGTTCTACAAAAATGTAACATGAGAAAGACCATGCCCCAGGAGGTATTTTGAAAGCAAAATATCAGGAATTTTTCTATGTTGAAAACAAAAAAATTGGCAAAAACTGAAAAAAGCGTTCAAAGTCACCACGGTTTACGGTATAGGGTTTGTTGTACAGTTTGCTTAGTAAATATGATTGTAAGCCAGAGGTCAAATGGAAAACACTGTTTTTGTTTAATACTTCATTCAACATCAATATTTGACCAATAAAGCAAATATCTGTGTGATTTTTTCTTATTTACAGTTTTCAGTAAGTATATTTAAGTTGCACTATGGAACTGAAGTGAGAACTCAAAATTGCTGGGGACAGAGATATATCAGTTCTTTCTATCCAAAATCCTGTACATCAGAGTTTGACTACAAAAAATGGAAACAATAAAATTGTCAATTTTTTTTTTTATAAAGCAGGTTTTAAAAATAATAAATACCATACCCTTATGGGCCAATATGATGGGCATAAGCAATTAGTTTTGTAGGCCTATACGACTTTATTTAAAAAAAACACGAAATTTTTTTGACAAATGCCCAGACTTTTTTTCACACGTCTTGCGGCTTTATCCGATGTCTTCAGTTATAGTTCCATAACCACCGGCATCTGACCGACCGGGCATCTCAAGCGTTGCGACTTCCTGCGGCTTATGTGACCATAGCATTAGGCACTGAGTTGGTGTCTTAAATGGTCCTTCGAAGCTTACGTAGCTATATGCATATGACAAGGTTCGAGATTTGACCCCGGTTTGACTGCCAAAAAATGGAAACGATAAAGATGCCTCAAATAGGCAATGGCACATGATTCTAGGATGAAATTTTATGTAGAATTCAAATATGAAATAAAAAATGCTGCACCTTGAACTTGAAATTTTCCCCCATTGACTAATACAGGGTCGAGATTGTAGTAAAAATGGAAAAATCCAGTTGTCAAAAAAATTTGAAATTTTGTATAAAGCAATTTAAAAAAAAAAAAATACCATATATACCCTTATGGGCCATAATGATGGGCATAAGCCATTAGTTTTGTAGGCCTATACGACTTTATTAAAAAAAACCCCCGAATTTTCTCCACTTTAACATTGCACAGTTAATTCAAAATGATTATGAATTGAAAGCCAACTAATTTTCACACAAAATGAGGGGTTATTGACCCCAGTAGGACTTTCCTTTCAGATTTTACAACAAATTTATGACAAAATTTCCGGAAAATTTTCATTTTTTTGAGCAACTTTTGTCACGAGGAATGTTGATTTTGAGTGAATAGTATAGCCATAACAGGCAAGAGATTTAGCTAAAAATGTTTTATTTTAAATATTAAATCATTCTTTGTATGAAAAATACTTCTAGAGATTGATTTTATCATATTTAATGAGTACACAATACAATTTTTAATGGATGGTAAAATATTTTGTCACCAAAAAATCATGTTTTTTGGGAAAAAATAGGCAAAAATCCAAAATTTTCAGGAAAACTGCACATCGTATGGTCATTTTGGGCCCAAAAACAGAAAATAGAGACATTTTTACCCTTGGAAAGATATATTTTCATATCTTTAATTGATTTTTTTCACACTTTTGGCAGTCAAATCAGGGTCAAATCTTGAACCTTGTCATACTTTAAACATTGATCATGTGCTTACATTGGAGCTCATGTAAACATGATATCATGTGTTCAATAATGACCTGAGTAAACATTCTGATCCACCTGGTAAAATATGATTAAGGTCATATCACTTGTCTAAGCTACACTGTTATCTAATTGATTAGGAGCAACTACAGTGCAGTGGCGTAGCTAGAGGGGGGGCCGGGGGGGGGGGTCGGGGCCCCCCCCATTAAAGACCAATTTGTCGGTTCAAAAAGGCGTCCGTCGGTAAAGTTGACAGCACTCGATACAATTCTGTCGGTTCATCTTCATATTATGGCCCCCAGTTTCGAAAACCTGGCTACGCCACTGAGCAACTATATTATTATGGATGAAACTGATAGCCTCAGAAGTGCAATCCACGAACCTGATATGATCAACACCTTTTTTTTTACACTGATCATTAGCTTCACAACTTACGCTTCTAAAAATTCCCAGTGGCAACTGTCCCTATTATGACGAAGCCTCAACCCCCGCCTCAACCATGTTACAAGGATATTTTAAGGTTTCTGGTTTCGGTGATTGTTTTGTTGTCCCGTCTACTTTTATGCATTTTTACTACAGAATCAATTTACCAATTTTTATATTTTTTCCTGAAAATATAAATCATCTTGTACCGAAGCAATTCGTAGGCCCCTAAAAATTTACCAACAGCACTCAGCAACCAATAAATGAAATATTAGTGGTGCCTGCCCTAGTAAAAATCGAGTACAAAAATAGTACAACATTCCTAAGGTGCACATTTGGATAATCATTTAAGTACATTTATAGTACACAAATTTGTACTATATATGTACTAAAACTGTACTATAATTGTGTTCCAAATGTGCATCTCAGGAATGTTGTACTAGAATTGTACTCGATTTTTTCCAGGGTGTGCACCACCTCTAGTTATGCTGTATACTGTGTACTTTGTATGTTATTATTGCTTTTTAATTTTTGCATTAATTCTCTGTATCCATTAAAGCAATACCATAAGGTGTTTAAAATGAAGTGCTCCCTTACACCAATGATTTTTTTAGCTCATTGGGATTGTTTTTCGTAGAAATCAATACACTCCAAATAATTTGGCTTTTATGCATACTTTTCTGTTATTTTTTTTTGTCTTTTTGTCAGAACCCCCGAAGGAGCTGACCTTTTATTTTACATATTTTAAATATAAACACACAGACAGGAATAATAAAATACTTTTCTGTTATGGTCATTTGTTTAATTAATTAAATTTGAGATCCCGGATTTTGTTCCATGTGTTTTTTAGTATAGGAAATCACACATGTGCTTTTTATCCATTTTCTGTGGCAAAACAAGTTTATTATAAACTACACTTAAAAATACCTTCAGGTAGTCCCATTCCTTCAATTAAGCTTTTTTTTAAAACTCAAAACCATTTCTGATCAAAATCTTAAAGTATTGCTTTAATTGGATGTGACAGGCAAATCATCAACACATAGTTGTCTAAAAGCTCTTTTTCTTTATATCCCTTCAGCTGACCCAGTATTGCTATGCCAAGTAACATCAAGAATTTATGGCAAATGGTCCAATGAAGAAAGATTTATGGAAGAAGAATATACTCAGTGAAGAAAAAAAACCCCAGAAGTGATATCATGCAAATATATGAACAAAAAGACAATGTGTGATGGGCATCTTATTGAAAAAATGAGGAAAATATTCCAAAGTTTTACCAATAACCAAATGATAACATGGCAATACCTGGTAAGAAAATAATATGACATACAGCCCGGACAGAAAATAGCCTGTCAATGCATGGCTAAAAAAAGTTTTGTTGCAAAGAAAGTGTCCTGTGAATAAATTAAAGTTGATAAAAAAGACAACTAGCACTGACGTCTTTGGAAAATGTAAAAACCAGTTCCAGAACTTTAAGCTGACATTCTTCACGAGTCATCATGAACGTGCATCACCCAGTGCGCAATTATCCCGACTGTGTGACCTACACACCTTGCCTAGTCTGATTACTAGAGACAATATAAAACAATGCTGTGAAAAATCACATCACACTGTCCACAAACCTGTGACATTTTAATCATCTTAATTACCTCTTGCTAGCTGGATGAAGAAATCATTTAAAGAGCGCTTAGCAAATGATTCTAGATGATTGAGTAGATGCTAGTGTCAAGCACATTTGTGAGATACAAGCAGAAATTAAATCATTTCATCCAGGGACTTTATTGCCAAGGTTAATTTAATTTCAATACAAACCTGAACTTGTTCCAAGTTACAGGTATATCTGTTAATGCTGACTTGTTTACCCTGCTTTAATACTGATAGCCATTTAGTAAATCAACACTGTTCTTTGACAACCTTGTTGGCTTTCCATAAAGGTTATCTTCGGTAGACAAGCTTAAATATACAAGTTAATCATTTGAATGTGATGAAGAAAGCTTAGAAAAACAAAAGAATATTCAAAAACTAAAAAAAGAAAAGATCTGAAATCCTGCAAATATCTGAACTAAAGGACAGGAGATCTTACTCCACAAAGTAGGGATGCTTGCTGAAAATAACCTGTCCAGATTCTGTCAATATCTGGCAAGAAATTAACATGACCAGAAAATAGCCTGTCAATGCTGGGCCAGAAAAAGATGACGTTCTGCTGTGAAAGTGTCCTGTAAAAGAAAAAATGCAAAGGATTGAAAAGAATGTAGAAAACAGTTCAAATTCAAATAGTCAATTTTCTTGTTAGTGGCAAACCTTTAAGTTGACATTCTTCACAAGTCATCATGTACGTGCATCATCCAGTGCGCAATTATCCCGACTGTGTGACCTACACACCTTGCCTAGTCTGATTACTAGAGACAATATAAAACAATGCTGTGAAAAATCACATCTCACTGTCAACAAACCTTTGACATTTTAATTATCTTAATTACCTCTTGCTAGCTGGATGAAGAAATCATTTAAAGAGCGCTTAGCAAATGAATCTTGATGATTGAGTACGTGCTAGTGTCATGCACTGCTTTGCCTTATTTATGAGATACAAGCAGAAATTAAATCATTTCATCCAAATGCTTTTTGCCAAGGTTAATTTCATTTCCATACAAAGCTGAACTTGTTCCAAGTTAAAGGTATTACTTGCAAGTGCCATCTTCTTTATACTTTTTCAGCCGTTCAACAAATCTCAACCATTTTCCCCGGACCATTTCTGCAGTACCGGATTTCTAATTGGGCCCGATGGGCCCGGGCCCAGGGCCCTGAGGTTCAGGGGGCCCTTGGCCATGGCAAAAAAACAAAACAAAACAAACCAACAACAATGAAATGCAGAAAGAAGGGGGAAAGGGAAATAAAGAATATTAAGTATTATTTTTAACAGCCTTTAGACCCAAGCATGATGTGATGCGAATACGAATACGTATTTTTTGGTGCATTCTTCAAGAACGTTTGCAAACACGGGGAACCAGTGAAAATTGACAGAAATTTGATTTTTGTCAAATCCTAAAACAAAACAAAACAGAAAATTCTCGTCATTAAGAAATTGTTTATTAATAACAATACTTTTCTTACTTATATTTGATGTAGAGCTTAATTTAGAAAATAGGGTATGAACAAAACATTATGTGATTTGAACTAAGGGGAAGGGGATTCTAATGATTTCCCTCTGGAACTCCTTAAAGTATGCTTATTCAACCGGTCCCTAAGACACCTCTTCGAAACCCCGTTTTCGACAATATTACAAATAAGGTTACAAAAATGGTCCTTTTAGAGCCCAATTTTCACAAAATTTCCATTCCAAAGCCTCAGATTTGGCCAAAATATAATTCTCTAAACCCAATTTTTTGGTCAAAAATCAGTTCTATTTTAAAGCATCTATTTTTGTTCCTATACCTCTTCTTTAACCTCAAATTGTTATTATGATTACGCATGATGTATCTCCCACCCTTCGGACCTAAAAATTTGGTTATATTTTGTAGATACTGGTTAGCCATATTTCAAATAAGATTGTGGTGGCTTTCTAGTTATCTATAGTAGATAATGTTAAGTCATTGGATTAAAGATCTATCAATATAATTAGAGTGAGGTGCCTCTCTGGTTGTCATTAGGCTACCATTCAATTTAGATCTATTAATAAGATATGAATGTGATACACTAAGCTTTGCTTGTTATCTTCAATAGATAATCGTTTAACTTAGCTATTTAGATCTATTACTTAATTAGAGTGTGGTGGCTTAGTGTACTAGCTTTCTGTCTTTGTTAATGGATAGCCATTCAATACATGTGTTTCCACTTTCAAAAGGTACTCACTTTTGAAAATGAACTCACAGATAAGTGGCTTTTGAAACGCCCTTGTAGATAATTACTTTCGAAAGGAATGGACTTTGAGCGCGACCTTGGTTATCCATTTCTGGTTTTCAATTGTTTACAAAATTGGATTTCCCTGGATCTCATGTTTTTAGGAGATAATAACTATCCTACATAATGTGCATATTTATTAACAATATACAAACAGTTGAATGATTTTGCAAATATGCAAATTAGATGGTTGGGAAAAAAGTTTTAGGGCCCTAAAAACATATTGACAAAGTTGCACATTAAATTCTTCAAGGTGGGCTTATTCATAAATATTAGCATAAGCTAAAACTGATTAACATATTTTGCCAATTTTCTCATTAACTTAATGAATTAATTGAGAAAAACAAAAACAAAGAAAGTTTCATCGTCAATAGCTCAGGAACTGTTTGTACGAGTTGGCCAAAATTTTAACATCAAAATACAGTTGCTGTGCTAGCCAGAACCTAGCAGTCAAGCAGTTACCTCCTGCTAGGTTCAAACCCAAGAGTAGACATTGTCATGTGAGTGCAAGAAAGGTGTATCTGCAATGGCTGCCTTAAGTTATATTTATTTAACAACTTGTCACAAGAACGTTAAATATCCTTAAAATGTCCCTACCATATGTCAGCTGCTCTTGAAATAGTTCTACAGGTGATACCGTCACATGAAGAACCATTTCAAGAGCCACTGACCCAAGACTGGAGATTATAGGCCTACAATGTGCAATTCAAATTAATGAAAAATGACAGCTATTGCAGATACGACTTTCTTGCACTCCCATGACAATATCTGCTTTTGGTTTTGACTGCTATAGGTTCTGGCTAGCACAAGTTAACATGAGTTATGTACCTGCTATGTAGCAACTGCTACCTTGCTATGGGAATGACTTGCCTAATAATAGACAGCATTTACAGCAAGCAACATGTTCAAGCAGCAAGGGGGAGCCTTTGGTGCTGAAGGTCCCGGCAGAATGGTTAATTGTATAAAGTCAGCCTTTTTTGGACAATCTTAAGGTATTTTATTTCCTCTGCCCCAAAGGCACCCTTATTCCTTGCAGCATAAAATGCTCACTAACAAGGTCTTCAGTTTTCTGAAGTTAGTGGAAAATGGATGTCTAGAAATCCCTGGTGGTACATTTCATAACTAAAACGCAGATGTTTTAATCAAAATGCTATTATATCATGTATATCCAGGGTCCAGATTTGTTGCAATTAGTTTAAACTACATATTGATTGGCATGATAAAAGGTACCAACCTATGTAACACATCATATTAAAATAATTGTCAAAACGTATGAAAAACGAATGCCGGCAGAAATACATTGATGAGCAATACCTGTTGAATGACCTCACAGATGACAAGATTAGTTAATGTAAGAGGATAAAGTGATGTTGATCATCATACATCCAATGCCCAGGTTATGCTGTGCAGGCAGTGTGTGTAGTACGTGCAAGGATGGGTAAATAAGTAAACAGAGTGTAAACGCTACTTAATACTTTTAAGGACTGTATATTTCAACAAGTATTTTTAATTCCAATGTATAACTTACAACACGTACAGTGGTTTGATGATGAAAATATTTTTATGCCACCATTATTTAAAAATTCATTATGATCCTTGGCTGATAATATATAACATTTTCCCCCCTCATGTATGTATTATAGTATACAAGATTTTGTTAAGGGGTTTCCTCTGAGATTTAAAATCTCTTCCCTAAACATTTAGTACAAGGTAGATTTGGGCTGAAATTAATTCCAAAATAAAAACAATAGGTCACCATGCTTGTTCTCAAGATACAGGCAGCTCAAAACCTACGGTTTTCCGCAAATTCACATTATTTACCACACAAAATAGCAGGGAAAGCTCAAAAAGTAAATGTTCAATTTGTGCTTCAAAAATAGCAATAGAGTTACTGTAATACTTTTCACAAAAAATATCAAACCAGATGTGAAATTTGATTATATTTATTGCACATCTGTATCTTTCCTAAATCTATACTGCGATGCATCGCAATAGTTAACCAAAAGTGTTAATAAAATGTGGGTAAATTGTGCTGTGAAAGTTGTGA
>JXSR01S033925.1:43488-58034 GCA_000969725.1 Ophiothrix spiculata
TCGGATAGGGGGGGTCATGACCCACCCCTTCCGAAGAAAATGCCAGCCCCCTAATATAAACCATCCACAAGACACACATGTTGACTGTTCAATATGGTCAATTTATTTTCAAAATATCTGGCTTGTTTATAAGAGACAGGATCATTTGTTTCATACCATTTTTTTGGGAAAAATAATTTACATGTACTACTTTCCTGGGAAGGAGTTTGTTAATTCCAGTTTCACACTTTTTTCCACCCTGTTAAGCACACATTGTACGCTGCATGTAGAATTGGCAAATCCCGGGGTGGGGGGCTCAGAATTAAACTTGTAATCATCCACATATATGAAAATGAGCAAGGGGTAGCACCACGATGAGGGCCTAAAGGATTAAAAAAAAAGGAAGGTGTAAAAAAGAAAGCAAAACAAAAGAGAGCAGAAGAATAATTGTAGAAGTCTTGAATCAAATTTACTATTGAAAAATTAAATTTTAGATTGTTGTTTAATACGGTAGTTGTCTTTGCGCTTGTGAGACCTTTTGTCCTTGCTTTGTGTTTGTAATATGTCCACATACGATGCAATCTATACATTGGCATGCCCAGTGGGCTGGCTTTGGAAGCTGAAGCCCCCCGCAGCAAGATTGTAAAAATCATGTAAAATCATATGGTAAAATTAACCTGTTTGTAATAATTTTTACCATTCAGCCCCTTCTCATAATCAGCAAATAGCCCCCGCAAGGAAAAATCCTGGGCACGCCAGTGCTACTTTTTTACCATAAAATCCTTGCTTCAATGCTTAGGGTATCTGTGACAAATGAAATGTCAGGAATCCTAGCTTAGGATAATTTTGAAAGTTACATGTAATTCACACACATGATTACAAGTTGCAGATGAGTGGCCTCCCCGGGCAAACTTCTCAAAACTTTATTCGTAATTGTTCATAAATAATGTTCAGTTCAGAACTTCTTGATTACATTGTGCAAATTATGTAAATACATGGCCTAACATGGGTCGTTAAGTACACAAAGTTCTTGTATAAATATCCCCGAGTAATCGGCTGTGAATGTATAATGTTAATATTGACATGTCAGCCATTCCAGACATTGCAGTCTAGTTTTACGACTCCAATAATCATTAAAGATGATTAAAATCAAAAATAATAATATAACAATTTCCTAATTCTGATTTTAGAAAATCAATCCTGTACTATAATTAAAGCAGTCCATAAAAAAATAATGTTTGAAAATGCAGACTTGTTCAAATGTAAATTATGAATACTATATTGAGAAAATCATCATGAAAAATGACAGAAATCATGGACTGAATGCATGTAATCTAGAATCTTTCCATACCAGTAAATACAGACATAAGTAATAGGGAGTTTGATTTTTAACGTGTTGTATTCACATGAACAGAGTATTGACCCAAGACAGATTCTTGACTGTCACTGACTTCTGTGAAGAGGTATCATCGAATCCCTTTCCAGAATTTGAAAACATTAGTTCCTTCTCCCGGGGGGGGCACTCACATATGTGGACAGGATATATATGTCCGGCGGTCAAGACCCCCCTTTTCAGGCCGCCAGGCCGCTCACTTGATCCCCATTTTCAGCGCGATTCAGTTCTTTTGACCCCGTTTTATAGAAAAACTGCAAAATTTTAGCTCTAACTGCATAAATTGCTAGGAAATGCGAAAATTTTCAGTTCAGGAGGCTATTTTTGACCAAAATTTCAGTTCACTAGACCCCCCAAAATTGGTTTCAAAGGTCCATTTTTTACAGAAAATCAGTTCACCTGCCCCCAATTTCGGCGCTTCGCGCCGGACATATCTACCACTTTCAAAGTTGAGTGCCCCCCCCCCGGGTTCCTTCTTCTCTTCTTTTTTCTCCTTTGTCTTTACTTCTTCTTTTATATGAACAATTTAGGAGGGTAATCACCCCCTGGCTTCATAATTGCAGAAGTGTATGTACATTGTACATGTAATCAAGAAGAGCATCTCTGTGCTTAACTTTTTTTAAACAATTTTAATTTAACATTTTATTCACTAAAAGCAGGGGTGTGACTGTGAGAGTTGCCGGGAGAGTTGATAAATACACTGAAAATAGCGACAAATTACCCCAAATGGACTGAAAATAACCCAAAGAAAAAGCTGAAATTTTGAAGACATAAAAATTGGTGCAAATGCGGAACTCTCTGAACCTGTTAAAAAGTACATGCATAAACTTGATTCCATACATATTTCATTGAAAAGTGAGCGCTCCCATTATAAGGCCATTCACAATTAATTCTGAGTATCTTGTTGCAAAGTGAAAAAAATAGGACGAGGTGACTAAAAATAAAATAATTAAATATTTGCAATTTTCAATTTTTTGGACGCGGGCGGTAACAGGAAATTCAGAATTAATTGTAAAAGTCCCAATGGCCTACACATGTACACTGCTTGTCAAAAGAAATTCTTGATGCAAAACTTACAGATTACCTAAAAATAACCCCTTTTTCACTGCTGTCTACACCTGATGACATAATTTCTATTCTAATTTTCTGTATGATTTACACGCATATCATCAATTTACAGCTGAAATTGGCTCAAAATATTGAATGATTTTTTTCTGCAAAATCTTGTACTGAAGACCAGGCACTTGTACGCCATTTACTAATTAAGTGCCTCCTCTCCCTGTTTTCTTTCAACTCACATATGAATTAATAACATTTCAGAGATCCAATTTAGGACTGCATGATGAAACCAGCTCAGCTAAAAATGTTTTTATGTTATGATTAACGAGCAATTCCTGATACAAAAATATAAGGTTATTATCATCGTCAATTCCGCGGCCAATAAATCAAACTCATCAAGTCATGGTTTGATTACCAACAACTTGTGTAATAAACAATTTTGATTCCTAATCGCCACCGTAGATAATTAGCAAACCAGAACATATAGACTTATGACGTAAACCATAAATCACTTTAGCAGAAGGCTGGCCAACAAACCGTCCCAAACGTATCATTCACTCAATATCAATTTCACATTACTGGCTTTAATGTGTGCATCATTTCGGCATCTGCTTGAGAAGCTCTTTATCTACTGCCGCCAAGGCATGTTATCACATGAGCAATGCTTGGACTTGTCATACTGTGTGGGAAGATTGTTTTTAATAGTGAAATCAAAAATTGGAAATCATGATTAAATTAATTAAACTTTTATCTCTTTTATGTTTAATCGGAAATGTGTTATCAAATTTCTAATAAACTTCAATTCAAATTATAGAAATGAGATTCATGTAACATTCAGTGAATCATGAGCACATATTTTAAAAATATTTTTTTCTTTGAAACTTTTAATAAAAACCACGTCATCTATTCGATTCGCATTAATGGCAGGACATTCAGAGTGTTTCCCATCATTCAAACACATGCATTCCTAAAATAAAATCAGTTTCAATGAATTTTGTCCATGTATATATAGTAGACTATGGCACTTTTAATTATCAACCTAAAATTCGTCACAAAAAATTTTCCTTAGCAAATTTTGCATAATAATGAGATGGACAGACATGGGGTCTCCATAAGCAAATTTTTAAAAATTTGTGATTTTATGGGAATTCATTTTATGAATCAAATTTATTTTAAAAGTATTGAAAACAATACGTATGTTTCATTTCAGGAAAACCAAAACAAACAAACAAACAAAAACCAAACCACACACAAAAAAACCCATTCCAAAATACCTGTTTCATTCAACAGCAGGATGGTTTATAGTGTGCTTTTTGTTTGGTGTGTTGAGAATCTTTCCTTTTCCTTTTTAGGGGAAATGTCAGTCAGTTGGGAAAAGCTTTCATTTTGAATATTTTTCTCTCAACCACAAAGTAAAACGAGCCAAAATATGGGTTGAATAGGGATGATTTATGTTTTAAAATGATGTAGAAGATCCAAACAAATGCTTGGAATAGTCCTTGCTGAATTGCTTTGCCTGTAAAAATTGTAAAGAAAAAGGTTTTCTTGAAATTTGAAAATTAGGGTCGGTATTGTTTTGTCAAAACTTTTTGTTAAGATTTTCCCTTAGCTATTTTCAAATTCAGGGTTGGTCAGATGAGGCCAAACAAACAGTTTTTCCCCTAACGGAAGTGCTCTATCATTCATTGTACAAGATAAGAATATCTCAGTTAAGCTACTTATTACAGCCATCAAAATTCTCATTTTACATGTTATATATTTCATTAGTTTCAAGATTCATCAGGTTACTAGTTAGACAATTAGTGACTACATTAATCAATTCTGGTCAATTAGGGAGCATGATTAAATCAGATTAACCTTCAAAGCTTAGAAATTAGGTTTTCAGAACATAGTACATTATTGTTAATTATAATAATTCTTTATGAAAGATTGCATCAAACTGGGGCTAAAATTGCTTAAAACATAAAATTTTCACATGAGCTTCGCCCTCATCTTGCTTAGGATAGTTATGGACCGTTCACAAACACTTGTAAGGGGGGCCTAATGTCAAAAGGGGCACCCTTAAAATTTGTCACCCTCGTGAGGGGGGGGGCCTTGAAAACATTACCATAAATTTTCCGGTAAAAATTGAGTTTAACGGTACTTTCTATGGGGTTGACCCCTAATTTTAGTCGCAAAAAGGGGGGGGGGGCCCTTAAATTTGTTGAGGTAGAAAAGGGGGCCCCAAAAATTGTCTGTGATAATTTTTTTTCATCATGCAGGCCCCCCCCCCCCCTGACACAAGTGTAAACTTGTGAACGGTCCCTTAAACTAAGATCCCTACCCGGAGGATCCTGGATACGCCCATGCTCAATTGCTCATCCTCTTTTTTGTTTTTTGTTTGACCGGGGAGGTGGGGGGGGCATGAATTATGGAGGCCATCCACCCTGCCCCCTTCAGAATAATACATGTCTGTATTATAATTATAGATTAATAACTGCGTATTACTTGACGCGAGTGAAATTGTACAACAATAATGCACTGCGTGCTGAAGTTGGAGTTGTCCGCACTCACGAGGCGCAGCCGAGTGAGTTGGACAACTTCGACTTCAGTACAAGGTGCATTATTTTTGTACAATTTCACAAATTTGAATAAGAATTATTTGACTTAGATGGTCTAATTATCCATATATCACAAAATTCAGTCGGTGAGAAGTTCTCACTCTGGTGAGGAAGTCTAGTGACGCCTCGCCTTATGATTCGCTGCAACTTTAGGAAGTGCTTCCAATTCCAGATCACATCCTATCGGTATTGTAATTTATATTTTCATTTCTACTACAGCCAAAGCAAATTGATAGTTTCTAAACCTGTCTGAATGTGAACCTGAAACTAAAAGTTATAATTATGTATACCTGCCCAGTATAAGCAATATATTATAAAAACAACAATACAGGGTGTCCCAGAAAAATCTTGCGTGTAATTTTCTTAGATTTTACGGATAGTCAGAAATACATGTAAAGGTGGCATTTTATAGTCCATGACTTGAACTTCCCGATGCCGTTTGTTTCTTTTCAATCGTTAGTGTACAACAAAACAATCAAATATTTGGGTGGATTTTTGTCTGGTCCAATTTCATGATTATTGGTCATAGAGCAGGGGTGTTTGTGAATGAAATAAAAATGAGTCACCTTAGAAAATTTATCATATCTGTCTTATATTTTTATCAAATTTGTTCATTTTTCAGCATATATATAAAAGATAGCTTGCACATAATAAATTGATATACATTGTTACAGTTGAGTGAGCAGATCAAGGATAATACTTAAACAACATCGTGAAATTGGTTGGACAAGACAATTTTACATCCACATATTTGACAAGGCATAACTTCTGTTCTAGATTAACGATTGAAATGAAACAAAGAATATCTTTAAGTTCAAATCATGGACTGTAAAATGCAATCTTTATATACTTTCTGACTATCCGTTAAACCTAAGAAAATTACACGCAAAAATTGTAAAAAAAATTCTGGGACACCCTGTATCCTGATGACAGTGCTGTGTCATGACCTAAAGCCTATCCTGTTTCTGTTTCAAGTTCAGGATATTAAAAGTCAGGTTTCTTGGTATTTAATTAAACAGCTTTGAATATTAAAAAAAATGGTAGATTGTGTAACATGCTCAACCTAAACCGTAATGTCAGCATGGTCAGTGGCTGCTCCACTCTGATCTTGGCTTGCATCTCCAATACAAATAGAAATATATTTAAAATAAAATACAAAACTCAATTGAGAATTTGCTACAATTAATGAGAGCAGATCTGTGAAACAAAAATTGATTTGTTTTTAAATTCCAAGTAGATCTAATATTAAACTATTAAAAGGGTTTTCTCTGAAATTCAATTATTTACACCATTTAATGCATATTGACCTTTATCAAATAAATGACTACACGATTCTATTTGCACCATTGATATCCTTTTTTTTATTATTAAGAATCAATATTTCTTTCATTTTTTAATTAAATCATAATCATTGGCAAAAATATAATGTACATAAAATAATTGTATAGAACCTTTAATGTACATTCAAAGAAGACATCAGATATTGGTTATCAAATTGAAATAATTTAAAGGATGTTACAAATGATTTTAACTACATAGCGTGTACATGAATTACCAAAACCTGTGCACAACTAAGTTTAAAGTCACATGATCCGTGAGGAGGTGCTGGTGCAAAAAATACTTTCAATGCAAAGACTTAATTTGGCTCGTGACAGTGTGGGCGGTGATGAGAAAAGGACATTTCTAATATGTCAACTGTCATGCAAAGTCATCACATCAGGATCAAAAATATTGAAATTTCAATTCAGAAAGATGTAGCCATTGTAAGCAATGCACAGCCTTTTTAAGGTGGATTGAAACAATGTTTCTGGAAATTAGAAACTGAAATAGAGGCACCTGATTACATTGAAGAAGTAAAGCTTAAAACACTGTGCAAAATAGTTTTTGTTTGAAGGGAATCGGACATACCGTTGTCAAGATATGCATGATTTTAGTTTCTTTGTTTTCTATCATTTTTACCAATACATTGATAAAGTTAATGAGCAACATTGGCAATGTGCTCATTAATATTCATATATTTTGCCAATATTTTACCAATATCTTATGAATTAACCTCCATACTAATACTATTTTTATTTTACATAATTTGGGCATAACACTTAACACTTGGCCAATGTGTTTCTATGGGCTAAAACATTTAACATATGATTTACCCATATAAGTTTTAGGTCATAGAAACACATTGGCAAAGTTTCAAGTTAAAATTAGTATGAAGGTTTATTCATAAAATATTGGAAAAATACAGGCAAAAATTAATATTTTCTCATTAAACTTCATCAATATATTGGCAAAAACAATAAGAATACAAAGAAACTTTAAACAGCAATATCTCAATTGTCTGATTTGGCTCAAATTTTGGAATTAAGATTGTTTTGCTTTAGCTCTCTGCAACAGGCCTATTCTTTAAAATCTCAGTCAGAACAACTTCATTTTGACTTAAATACCACCTTAAACGCCCTCCATACATTATAATATTATTGTAGTGAACATTTGTTAACACAAGGAGTTCATAGGAATTAACATTTTGCAATGTGTTATCAGAACTACTGTTATCCAACAAATTTTATAATGTTAAAGATATTCAGATTGGGAATTGACGTGTTACTACGTGTTATCAGGAATATGGTTTTAACAAATTGCCACTGTAATATATTTGCACAAAAAGTGTACTACGGCACACTTGTTGGCATTATGCATCAACTCAATATATTTTACTCAAAAGTTAACATAACAACAATTGTATTATAAATACATCTAATTTAGCTTTTTTACATCTCTAACACCCGGCTCTAACAGCATGATTTCTGGTGAGTGGCTTACATGTACAGAGCATTTTAAGAGTGCTCATTCCCTTAATAGGGGAATAAAATGTAAAAAAAAATCAAATCATTCTCAGGTAATGGTTGTCTTTCCATGACTATGCAGTTTTGAAATGATTGAATTTCTTTTAAATATCTGCTGAAGTGTTGAGCTTCTGAGTGTCAGGTATTTGACAAAAATCTAAGGTTAACCAACAAGCTTTTCAAGATCAAACTTATAAGTATCTACAGGGTGTCCCAATAAACATTGTGCATGGAAACAGCGCTGATTTTCTCAGAAGTTGGGCATAGCAGCTACTCGAAAATTATATCATTCAAAAGATCATAGTTTTGTTCAGCATCGCTGAAAATATCAAGAAAATCCATTCAGGCAAACCAGAGATATCGTTGATTTTGTCAGCTTATATCATTTTCCTCCTGCACAGTGAGAATCCTACGGCTAAGCTTGTAATCAGGGGGCATGAAACAGGTCTATAAAAACAACGCTTGAGAAATTTACAATGAATGATGCTGTTAGAGTTGATCGAAAAAGATGTAGCAACAGCCAATGGAGACAGATTGAAGGATGTGCAGGAGGTTAATGTCCAGAAAAAAAATAAAGTGAACAAGTGAAAAATGAACACTAATATGGCTTTAAAGAACTCTCAGAATGAAACCAAAATAACCAAAATCTAAAGCAACACATAGACTATTAAAACACTAATAAAACAAATATCATGTGATTAATTTATATCATTATGTTTTAATATTAATACACAGTATTATTTTTGAGATTTTAGAATCTTTAGAACCAATGCGAGCAGCCAGATTTATTCAAAATATTTTTTATTACAAACATTAAAGGTTATTCATTTCTTCATTTATACTAACCCAGTGATGGATTCACTGCTTTTGATCTGAAATATTGACATTAGACAACTATCTCTTCAATTTATGTGGTGCAATTATATAAAAAGAATATAATTTACTTTGTTACATTGAGTTTTCAGTTTCCAAAAGAAGAAAAACAAACCAGCTTTGTCATTGCATGCAAACAATATTATATGAAACATTAAATAATTTTACCAATAAAGCTAGTTTTACATTCTTTGTGTATAAAGGAAAAAAATCATATGTTTATAATATAGAGAAAACGGGAAAAATGGAAAAAGAGAAAGAAACATATCCAAAGTGGCTTCATATTATTACCTTTTAACATGTTTAAAGACTATTGGCGAAACGTATGCGTTGACTCTGTTATTGTAAACTATTCAACCGTTAACGTTGTAAAACCTTTTCGATGTTTTTGCGAACATGCTTAACCATAGGATTCCCATTGTGCAGAAGAAAAATGATACACACAGACAAAATCTATGATATCTCTGGTTTGCATCGATGGATTTTCTTGAAATTTGTAGCGATGATAAACAAAACTATGGGCTTTAGAATGATTTAATTTTCAGGTAGATGGTGTGCCTATCTTCTGAGAAAATCAGCGCCGTTTCCATGCACAATGTTTATTGGGACACCCTGTACATCGATCTCATAAAACAGAACACTTTCAATCAAAAGCAACCAACTTTCAACAAGATCCTGGCAGTCCTTTTGCAAGAATATAAAAAAATTAAAATAATATTTAAAGAAAAACATAATTTATTAGCTATTTTAAGGTTTGTTTACCTTAAACTAGACTCATATCCATTCTCAAAACGTATTTCAAAATCAAACTTTTATACCAGTAATATAAAATTACTGCTTTGTGTAGGCCATATCTAATACATCAGCCTACTCTAACGATTCTAGCAGTCCTTTTGCAAGATAAATTATGAATATGTGGTGGGCATATTTGAATCAGGTGCCGGAGTGTGTCTTTTGTTCCATTATTTTTTTTCAAGAATGGCGCAATTATACCAACAGATACTGCACCATTATGGCATATTTGCATTACATCACACCAACTATGAGGAAACACATTTTTTATGGGAAATTATATTTTATTTGGAATATATGTTCTGGTATATTTTTTCAATTATTGTCAAAGTCCAAATAACCAATTAAACACTTACTCAATAACTTTAATTAATTTTTCAATAATGTTCAACAAATATTTATTTTTTTCACATGATTTTAAGGTAAACTTGTTTTCCATCTCCGTGTCAGATACTTTAATTTCAAGATATTTGACTTCATAAACATTCTCACAGACTTTCAAAAATCAAATTTATTACATCAAAAATCAAATGTAAGATTCTGGCCAAGTTCTGTAAGTTCTATGCAAAAATCATAAAATGTATTCTCGTAAGCTCTCCACAACATTTCGACACAGCTTCTTCACAGGATGAACCGAACAACCATCAAAGACTTTAATGACATTCTAGAAATTTCTCGAAACGAAAAGCTGGAAGGGGTCAGCCATGTTAGCTAATAATATTTATCCCCCTACTGATACATGTGCTTGCTTATCTAAATGAAAATCAATTTATTCTGATTGAATGGGAACCAGACATACTTTATAGTTCCAAAATAAAGTCAATTACTAGTATAGGTTTTAAAATGAGCAAACAATTCTAGGCCTACGAAATTATTTGGCTGATGTAACCCTACCAACTCCAGTTTTCTGGTTCAATAAAAAACAGGGCGGAAATAGCACCCAAATTGTAATGAATTAGGCGCTTCTTGAAAAAATAATAGGCCTAAACAAAGCACCCAAACTACATAGTGTAGCCTAAAATTAGGTATTTTTTCTGATTTTTTTGGAAAGGCATCTATCTACCCTATTTTTCTGTTACACTGATAATTTTTAGACCCTGTATGCCTGCACATTCAGAGATTGGTTATGATCAATAGAGGTACATTTTTATTTTAGTTCTTTGGCATTTCAAACAAATTTGACATAACTATTGTTCAAAATAAATACAACGCATGTAAGCTGTAGTTTACTAACATGTAATCCACCATATCAAAATTTTATTTCATATATAATAAAAAACAGAAATATTTTCAAGGAAATTGGAAGCCTATTCCAAGCTAAAAGATAATTTATGAATACCAAATCAATACCAAGTAATAATTTCAAGTATAAATCAGAAACTGAAGAAAATGGCATTTTTAAGTCGGTAAATGAAAGAAAAAATAAAAGTTAGGGTAACTTACAATTCTTGAATCAATATCTCGAAAAAATTTATAAATTTATATCAGAGGTTGTCTTTTTTGGTATTGTTTGCAGAGACTTTAAGACTTACATGTAGAGCTTTTTGCCATCAACCTCTGTGGAGCCTTATTCATTCACAGCAATGACAAGCAACTGGATTTTTTTGGGTAAAATATTGGAGGTTCTGTATGGGTCAGTTTATAGTAATACTTCTTATGAACTACCAAATATTTGGTGCAACAAGTCTTTGTTTTCTTCTGATATATAATTCCAATCCACTTTCTATTATAACGGAGGCATGGTGATGAAAATCAATACACACACTTGTACTTTATTTGAAGTCAAAGGTTTGGTTATTTATAAGACCAAACATCCGTTATTGATTAGAAGATGCATTGGAATTAATGTAATTTAACAAAGACTTGTTGCAAAAAATGTTTGGAAATATAAAAAAAAGAACTATAAATTGACCCTATGCACAAGAGTCAGACCAGTTTAAAGGTGCATAGAACAAAATTTCATAATTTCATCTGTACATATCTAGGTGATTTACACTCACTATGTTTGGTAATAAGTGCCTTTTATTGAAGAAAAAAATTGATCAAAACCTCCAGAAACATCAAAATGTATCACTTTGTTTTGCATGTTGACATTGTGTATGAGTGTATTCTCTAAAAGTGTGTTTATGCAATAAGTCAGAAAATACAAGTTTCATTTGTAAAACATTGCTTTTACTTCATAAATTGTAGGTAAATCAAACTATATCTTGGGGTCGGTATATATTTTTCATTGCCGACATCGATAATTAATATTGAAAGAAATAATTTGATATATTTGGGTTGGATTTGACGATGAAACTTTTCATTATAATAGCTAACACTTCAAACTGGGACTTCAAATGATGTAAAAATCTCGAAATGTTTGGAAAAAAGTTTGGGGATGATGCTGAACTTGTCCAATATTCCCCTTTACAGGTTGATGGCAATATTTGTACACTGATTGCATTGTCTAGACATGACAGAATACACAGGGTTTATCTGATACACCGATTGAATCATAGAGAAACCAATATCTCTTCGTTTTTTATGATAGTTGGGCTTCAGCCATTTCGTATTGTCTTTGAAGAAATAGCTAAATTAGCCCAATTTTGCCTTTTTTTGAGCGTACAGCCCAAGAGAGAACACTACCTGCAATGGCACATACTGTAAATATTCTCAGTCACAATACAACACAGAGTTTATATTTTCATCCACATATAACTTTCATTAAAGATCACCCGCTGCTATAATGGCACGACAAAATGAGGTCAATTTACGCCAACTCACTCACCTGCTGGCTTGGTCAGACATGCGATTCCTTGGATTTAGGATTCCCATTACAGTCAGTATGACCAGCAGGTTTCCGGAACAACGGGATTATATTGCCAACAGACCCACTAGTAGGCCTTCCTAGAAAACTAGGAGGGGGTGAAGAAGGTTCTCTAGTAGGAGATGTTACAGGTATGACCTCCTGACTACGACTTTTCTGCAATGATGTTTGTTTTAGCAAGCAAGGTGCTCGTGAACGTCTTTGGTACAATGAGTGGCGCTCAGGACGTTTTGTGACAGCCGTTTTCTCTAAAGCAGCATCCAGTTCCTGTACTTTGATCTCATTTAAAGTGCGAAGGATGAGATCTTTGAATCTTTCTACATCAATGTCTTTGATATCGTTGTTATGCGTCTTGCCATCAATAGCTTCTTTGAGGCGTCTGCGTGATTGCTCTTTAGTTCTCATTGCCTCATAGATTTCACAGGCAGATTGCCTTGGTGTCTCTGGTACAGGATACATTGAGTCAAACTTTGAATAATCAATATTGTACTGTTTATCTTGTTCGCTGTATAACGCAATCACCGAACTCGCAAATCGGTGTCCCCACATTATTTCAGATGGCAGATACGACGTACGAGCTTGTGTTGTGAGTCCCGTTTGCTCAACAACACCTTCAAGAAGAACGACGACTTCAAAATCTACATCTTGAAGATCCGCGGCGGAGATATTATAAAGGGGGCTCTTTTCGTCGATAATATGGCATATTATCAGAGGCCAGACAAGGAAGATCCTATCTTCGCCTGTCTCATATAAAACATCCATATTGTGATGATACAAAGGTATAAATTCACCCTCGGCTGTCACTCGTGGTTTGATGGCATACGCCCTCACATGAGCTTCAAACAGATGACTATTACGTATGTCCCCTACACGGAACATCAAACACAGTTTACCATCGCGCATTGCGATGACAGCATTGCGACTGAATTTCAGTGTTGCTGCACGTTTCTTTGGTCTTGCTATTTTTTGAAAGATGCATCCGATCATGACGGCATCTATGAGGGAGCTTACTACAGACTGGAGGAGTACAATGAGGACAGCATGAGGGCAGGCTTCTGTAACACTGCGATAACCATAACCAATAGTTGTCTGAGTTTCAATAGAGAAGAGAAAGGCACCTGAAAATGTTTCTACGTTATAAACGCAAGGCTCAAAGTTGTCAGGAACTTCTTCTGTGTCATTTGTAGCTGATAATCTGGATGACAATCCAACGTCTCCATGAACTAATGCAATTAAATACCAAACAATCCCAAACGAGAACCAACTGAGAACATATGTTAACGTAAAAATTGTTAGATTATAGCGCCATCGGAGATCTACTAATGTGGTAAATGCATCAGAAAGAAACCGAAACCCTCTGTACTTGACATGCGTGTGAACTACTTTACACATACCATCTTTATCAACTAGTCTCTGGATTTGTTTTCGTTTCCTTAATCTCCGACGAAGTTTGTACGAACGTACCGATGCTTGACGCTCGTGATGATTTGGAATAGCATGAGTTGCATTGTCATTATTACTACTGTAAGCACTCTCAGATGACTCGCTGGAAAGACTTGGTCTTCGAGATGGCGGCTTAATGCGAGCCGTCTCCTCTTCCGTCATTTCCAAACTTTGGGTATATGGAATTTTCATGTGCAAAGTCTGGTATTATAATCCCTGTATGTGGTATGGATGTAGACTTAACACTGAAGCATATCCATTGTTGAATACTAGTACTAGTAGATTCAGCAATATGACTCTTTGGAACACCTGAAATATAGATGTGAAAAGATAAAAGATTAGATTTTACATCACTTGCTAACAATGTATCAGCTGCTTGCTTTAACAAAAACACGATCGGTAACCTTATGTTTTAGGGCAAGAGCAATAATTACTCAATTCTACTATCCAAGTTCAAATTTTCTTCTTATCCCACCCTGTTAAATTTATCACTTTGCACTATATGATTTCCATACATTTTTTTGGTACAATCACTATCTAAAAGGCAACATAAATGACAGTAATGGTGATGTTTCTTTTTGTAAACTAGAATACGCGGTTCTCGGGCCGCGCGGTTCTCGACACAGAGTGTCGATCACGATGCCTCCGCATTCCACCTTTGTAATCGGACGAAGTTGAGAATTTGACCTTTCTTTAGAACTATGACCCAAACCTTTGAAATCGGACAAAGTTGAAAATCTGACCTTTCTTTTTAC